>CM062600.1:53647236-53654736 GCA_031468815.1 Morus bassanus | reverse complement strand
CTGGGTGTGATCCCTATTTCTTCATAAGAGATGTGTCATGGTTTAACCCTGGCCAGCAACTAAGAACCACACAGCTGCTCACCCACTCTCCCCCAGTTGGACAGGGGGAGAATCAGAAGAGTAAAAGTGAGAAAACTCGTGAGTTGAGACAAAGAGAGTTTGATAATTTAAAAAAAAAAAAAAGTAAGAAAAAAATCCCACACAACAAAGAAAGAAGAAAATAAAATCCAAGAAAAACAAGTGATGCAAAAGGAAACAATTGCTCATCACCAACCTTCCAATGCCCAGCCGCTCCCCAAGCATCGTCAGCCCCCACCAACCTCCAACCCTTCCCCAGTTTTATTGTTGAGCATGATGTCATATGGTATGGGATGTCCCTTTGGTCAGTTGGGGTCCGCTGTCCTGGCTGCGTCCCCTCCCAGCTCCTTGTGCACCTCCACCCTACTTGCTGGCAGGGCAGTGTGAGGAGAGGAAAAGGCCTTGATGTTGTGCAAGCACTGCTCAGCAATAACCAAAACACCTCCGTGTTATTTGTAACTGTTTTCATCACAAAATCCAAAACACAGCCCCATACAAGCTGTTGTGGAGAAATTTAACTCTGTCCCAGCCAAAACCAGTACAAGATGCCAGAATACCATCTGGTCATTTGTACCTAACCATTTTATGACAAGAATGTAGGATTTATTTAACAAATAGCATTCATAATTTGCAACGTTGAAATGTGCCAATACAAGATTATTCTTTTGAACTCATGATCTTTATAGGACAATCGTATTACTTTTGCCTCTAGTACTAAGTGTACATCACAAATTAGGAGGCAAGTTATCTGTAATTTGAAAAAGGAATACTGAGCCTAAATTCTTGGTGAAAATTTGCAGAAAGCATAAAGGGACAAAGTAATTCAGCACAGTCCTCAAGAAAACATTGCCTTCCAGCTTAAAATATAAATACTGAATGAAGTTGAAACAACAACTGCAATTCAGAATTACTAGAACACTATTATAGAACAGTCACCCCCTATTTCCCTGGGAGATAAATGCAATCAGCTGGGTGTAATAGACTGAGACATCCATCAACCCAGCCTACACCTAGAATCAATGATGAGTTTTATTTTTTCAGCACAGCTACTGGTAGAACATAGTACCATTAAAAGAAATTGTCAACATTTTTCAGGATTGACAAAAAAAGCAGCAATCTTTCATGAATTTCTGCATGCTTTGGAGATTTTTTCCACGGAGCAGATACAGCATCTTAAAATATGACTCTAATAGCAAAACAGAAAAATTTTCATAATAGCTTTTTCAGTCACAATGCTTGAAAATTTATTGAACAACTATAGCACCCTGAGGCACTCAAGAGTAAATGATAACTGAGTTTGGAGAAGTCTAGTGTTCCTGTGAGGGATGAGCGTGGAGTTACAAAGAGGGCACATTTATAGGCATGTCCTACAAAATACACCTTTGGCAAAAGCAAGCTGCTGTGATATATGTTCTTTCTCAAATTGCATGATTGCCTTTGGTTCCTGTTTACTTTTACGCTTTTCTGTTCCTTTTTTTTTTCCTTTAGCCTACACACAATGTAAATAAAGGTTGATACAAAAATACACAGTGAACTATATAGTGACATTGAAACAACTATTACATCACTAAACATATGAATGTTATTAAATGTTTTGAAAAGGTTTCAGCGGGACTCGGGCATACAGGAGATCACTCTTTCTCCCTTCAGTGCCATCCTGTTCCTCAGATACCTGAGACATGATTGTAGACCCCACAGCTGAAAGCTGCTGTGTGGATGTGCACTCCTGTAAAGCTAGCACAGTGGTGTGCACACCCAGTTCTGTCCCCACAGACTCTCTCTACCTCTAGCTATGTGTCCACTCTGCTCTACACCTACTCTTTCAGGGGAAAGAAGAAGGGCAGAGTGAAGAAAAAGAAAAGGGAAAGAGCAAGAGAAGGAGAAGGCAAGCAGAAGGGAAGGGAAAGCAGGAACAGAAGGGCAAGAGGAACAACAGAAATAGGAAGGAAGGGCAGGAGTGTCAGAGCCCTGCATGCATCCTAGTCCTGCTGGGACTTCGCTCCTGTGCTCAGGGCCAGCAATTATGCAGGTGTCCAGCTCTGTCCACGCAGCCTCAATGGGGGCATGCCCCCTATTCATTTAGGAGCTGCTTTTAAGCACAGGCTGGTCCCCTTGTCCTTGCCTGAGCCTGCAGCCCTGCCTGTGCCTGGTCACATGTCCCACTAGGACTCTGACCCAGACTCACGGGCTTGACTTCCTGGCTTGATCTTGGACTTGCCCCATTACCATGGACTGCTGGCTTTCCTCAGCCACCATCACAGTCCTGTTCCCTTCACCTGGCTCAGGTATCATGGGACACCACCCTTGTCCGTGCCCTGCTGTGATGTTCATCTCCCAACTCCTCTCACAGACCACTATCTGCCCTTGCTGCTCCCTTATTCCCAGTTTTAATCCCTCCCCAATGCAGGCATAACTGATAGGCTTAAGGGTACGGAAAGGGAAAAAACTATTCAAAGGCATACAAGCCTGGTCAGCATACAGTATGATACAATACTGTTATAGTAAATATAGCGATGACATTGATACAGCTTGCAACACTTGCATTCAGAATTACAATATCATCACGGTATCCTAGTGATGCCTGTCACTGGGCTAGAAAAAAAGGAAAATAAGAACTGCATTGTGTTTTATTTATCTTAATCTTTCCCCTTCTAGATCAGAATAGTATACTGAATAAGGAGAAAAAAGAAGTGATTCAGAAATGAACATGCGGTTGATTTAAAATGCCAAGCACCATATGTATTAATAAAATATATATAGCTCTAGATAAGACAACCTGTTACAGTATAATAAGCACATAAAAATGAATTGTTGAACAGGTGCAGTGAAAGGAAACATCAATTAGAAAGTCAATTGGAAGGTCAAGATATCAATTAAATGGTTAATGAGCTATTTCTGGAAAAATCGAAGACAACTGCATTATACAGAATCTCTTCAGAACATGAGCTAGAAAATAGTTCACAAGGATGAAGAAGCAAAAGGGTGAACATTTATGAATTCTAAAAATCACCGTCAGTCATAGTATTAATTGTTTGCTTTTTATGTAATCTGCAGCTTAACTGGCAACTATACCGTACCATAAATGTCAGCAATTAAAGACAGCTAGCCATTTCTGGCATATAACAGACAGAAAGATACAAAACTAACCCTAAAGCAATTAGTCCCTCTGTGGTGAGAATCCTGAGACGGCATTAAGCCACATTACCTCCTATGCCTTCTCTCTCATGGTCTCCAGGATAGCAGATGTAACTGAGAAAAAGGAAAACCAACTTCTCTACTACAGTGCCAGGTAAAGAAAACCTCAAAACAATATTTGCTTTGCTTCTGTAAAACTTTCAGGTAATTGGTTGAACTTTTTGCACCAAAAACTGGAAAAAGTTCTGCTGTCCATTCACCTAGATGGGCTTTTCGGGCTGCAGCCTGCAATTCCCCAGTTGTGTTTAGTTAACTCTCCAAACACTTGTAATATATACTTGTTTCTTCTTGAAAAATATGACGAGATGATTAGTGACTCAAGAGAAACTTCATCAGAATAGAGCACACTTTGTTCAATTTTCAAAAACAGCAATATTCAATCAGGCTAAGGTGGCTGAAGACTGCAGCCAGCACAGTATCCACACTCCAGCAATATCCATAAAAGTACGCCTTGGAAAGAGTAAGAACAGCACATTTCTGATGCTGTCCCATAATATTTTTCTGGCTCACAAATATTTTTAGTTCATGGGATTTCCTGAGTGTGATGTGAATTACACAGTAAACTCCAGTTTATCTCTCCTCCAAGTTCTTGTTCCATCTCCACTCAAATATATATTAAACATTTTGCACTCACAACATCAATGTGCACATCCAAATTGTAAAATGTACATACAAAGACTTCCAGAAGTCTATCAACTTTTGCATGAGGAACTACTTCCTTTTGTTTTAAAGCAGTTTCCACATACTTTGCATTTAACAAACCCTCCTTGCTGCAATGGAGGGTGTAGTGAGCAGTCTACTCTCTTTTACTCAGGATTCTGCAGACTTTTTCTATCCCTTTTAGTCCTCGTACCTGCAGCTGTACCTAAAATTCTAGGTGCAGTCCATACTTTTGATCATCCATGTTGCTTTTCTCTGAATCTTTTTTTCCCAATGCTTACACATTCTTTTCTGAAATAAGCAACCGGAACTACTCCCATAGTCTTCAAGCTGTGGCAAACCATGGATTTATGCAGTGGTATAAATCATACTCACTGCTGTGTTCTTTGTTGCTTTTCTAATCTTTTCTAATATGTCACTTGCTTCTTTGACTGCTGTCAAGCATTGATCTGTTATTTCCATGAAGTATCTATCTCAACTTCAAGGCCTTTTTCCTGAGTAGTAATGATGCACTGAATCCATCACTTAATATGTGAAACTATTATCATCACTGTTACGCCTCAGTCCATATTTGATAGCACTGAATTTCACCTGCCATATTACTGGCCAGTCACTCAATTTTGTAAAGTTCTTATGTTATTCTTCACAGTCACCCCTCACCCTTTTTATATTCAGTAGCTTTATATTATCAGCTAACTTTCTCACTGGGTCAATCTTTTTTTCTGTCGTTTTTATGAATGAATATGTTAAAAGATACCAGAACACATACTTGCAGAACTACCATGGTGGCTTCTCACACTGCAAGAAATTATCCTTTATGCCATGAATTATTTATCCATACCAGACCTTCCTTTTTAGGCCATGGGTGTTGAAATTCCTTTAAAAGCCCTTTTGGGAATCCAGGTAGTCTATGGCAACTTACTTACATGCTCCCTGACTCCTTCAAAACACTCAAAAGGAATTTAAAGTGAGACTTCTCTTTAAACCAAGCTTATTCCTTTTCAGGTAGATTATATTTATCCCATGTTCAATAATCGGATCCTTCACAATAATGCTCAGTCCTTTGTCCAGTAGAGATGTCAGGCATACACATCTATAGGTCTCTCCCCAGAACATCTTTCTGAAGACTGGTAGCACACTTCCTGTCTCACAATTCTCAAGTACCAAGGAAGTTTTACATGCCCTTGTTAGCAATTAAGTTGTTTCAGCCCTGTGCTAGAATTCCTAGGTGCATAGCATCCTATCCCAGTGATCTACTGGTGTTTACACTATTTCTTCAATAGCATCAGCATTTGTATGACAACACGTATTAAGTCTATTTGTACTGTTACATCTTCACTGTTACTTGTACCAGTCTTTAGTTGGCCTTCAAAGGTCTTCATTTAAGTCCCTATGTTCTTGTCTGTGAGCCAACAGAGCAGTCGCCCCTATGCTCCTGAAGGATCTTTTTTAAGACCTTCTTTGATTCCAAGACTCTGTTTTTGGAAAAAGCAAGCCTGTAGGTAGTTTCTTGCCATTACTATATTAAGTCTCTTGAAATTTATCATACCAAATGTCTTATCTTTCCACAGATTCACTCTTCTTTGATCTCTTATAGCATCCTCTTCACTTAATTCTTTCATGTTAAATATGGCACAATACGTACTTATTAGAATAATTCAACCTGGCAAGAGTTTAAGATCAAAATGTACACTGAAGAATAGGACTCATGTTGTCTAACTATAGGTATCTACAGGATCCACATTGCTAGTCTCTGTGGGCTCCCTTTTGTTGGAAACAAATATATATTTCAAAAGTGCAATTTATCTGACCAGTTTCAGACATGTCCTCATATGAATCAGATACAAATCATGATATAGAAGATAGTACTTCTCTACACTATAAAGGAACTGCTATAGACTAAGGGTAGCAGTGCAGAAACATGTCACATCCAACAGAGGCTACTGCACTTTGTTCCTCACTAGCTAGGTTATTCACTATACGTTACAGCAGAAGCTACAGACTTGGCTCAGAAGGGAGCTGGCTCTTTATTTCTACTGAAGACAAGACTAATAAATAGTTTATTTTAGTGTTGACCTCACAGTTTCATTAGATAATTTCTTCTATTAATTTGGTAGGTTGATAATTTTAAGATACAGGTTTATTTATTGATTCCTAATTCTGACTTTAATTTGATCACTGTAAAGTTCTGTCTAACCAGTTTAGTAAGTTAGTATAAGTTAGCTCACACATATATTTGCTCCTTTTAAAAGAAATGCAAAGAAGGTATACATAGCTCATTTTTATTCCATCAAATTGTACAGTGACTCAGAAAATCAGGGTATAAAAACATCCAGTAATAAACTCGCAAGTCTTTTGACTCCACTTGCAAACTAATACTCAAATAAAAGATCTTGGCAGATGTTCTAGCCCACTTCACAGTGACAAACACAAAAATCCATCAAGAACCAACTGCATTCACCAAAGTACAAAAAGTACAGTTGTTTTCTGATTGCTGGGCAAAAAAGATTAACTCTTAAAATAGTTCATAAAAAAACATCAAAGGCTGATATTCAGCCATTGGATCATCCATGATCCAACTATGGATGATTACGCATTTTAATGCTCTTTACAGTCATACTTTAGATTTGAGATCTTTGACTCTTAACACCACTTTATCAATGACATTAATTAAAGCTTGTGCTGATACAGTTTCCCCAGAAACACATAATCTTAAAGTTTTTTGTAGGAATTCAAAAGTCCTCCACGACAAGTAGAGACGAGTAACATATTAAACACATCTGTATGATTTGCATAGTTGACAGACTTCATTTTACTGAGTCTCACCATGATTTAAAACCACAAATAGAAGGTTTTCTTAACATCATTAGTTTTACTATGTCTACGCAGTAGACAGATTCCTTTATTTGTTGTACAAATAAGAAGAGGCTTAAAATCAATTTTCTGTGCCTGAGGTTGCTTTTTGTTTTCTTTTTTGTTCGCACTGTTTATTTTACTAATTATTTTTGCATATGTGTTATTAGGCAGCTTTTTTGAACAACAGAGAACAGATGGAAAGTTAGGTTCAGAAAAGAAACATTTTAACCATATAAAATATTACAACCATTATAAAAATTGCTTTAATCCCCACTCATTTTCAGGATTGTAATGGTACTGATCTCTTGGAGGCAGAATTAGCCTGGTACCATCCACCGTCAAAGCTAACTAGTTTCAAAGATAAAAAAATAAATACAAGTGTCTGCAGAAACTGATCTTCCCCGAGATCTCGGTTGAATTTTAGAAATTTTCTGTGGTAATGCTCCTGTCTGCCACATTCCTACATCTTCAGTTCACTTGAAGTCTGTCTTTCACACAGCTTCACATGACTTCACAGTTCTAATAGTTCTTATTCTCATTGCAGAACAATTATTTTGTGGGCCAGGGGAAAGAAATGGAGAAAAGAGTCCAGTTGCTATACTTGGCTATTTCACAGAACCACTGATATTCCACACAGATATTTTTATGTCCTAAATAATAGATGGTTGTATGAAATGGCTGTTGTTCCATGAACGTGCCATCTTTCTCATC
>CM062600.1:53462632-53642632 GCA_031468815.1 Morus bassanus | reverse complement strand
AAAGAATCCAGAATTGTGTCGCTATTATGGTAAACACATTCTTAAAATTTCTAGCTTGCCTTGAAATTTATGTTTTATTTCCAGGCAGGAGATTTTGCATTACCAAAAGCAGACTTTTTCTGATTTTTCTAAAATTTCAGTCTTACTTGTACATTGCAGTTCAAAGGATGTAACCAAACAAGAAAGTGCAAATGCTACTAGTCTGTCTTACTGTTGATGTAGGACATATTTTTCCTTCATCATCTCTGCTCAAGTTACCAAAACTCTTCAGTATCTCTAACTAAAAATTAAGGACTGTATATAGCTTGGTCTGGGTGTGATCCCTATTTCTTCATAAGAGATGTGTCATGGTTTAACCCTGGCCAGCAACTAAGAACCACACAGCTGCTCACCCACTCTCCCCCAGTTGGACAGGGGGAGAATCAGAAGAGTAAAAGTGAGAAAACTCGTGAGTTGAGACAAAGAGAGTTTGATAATTTAAAAAAAAAAAAAAGTAAGAAAAAAATCCCACACAACAAAGAAAGAAGAAAATAAAATCCAAGAAAAACAAGTGATGCAAAAGGAAACAATTGCTCATCACCAACCTTCCAATGCCCAGCCGCTCCCCAAGCATCGTCAGCCCCCACCAACCTCCAACCCTTCCCCAGTTTTATTGTTGAGCATGATGTCATATGGTATGGGATGTCCCTTTGGTCAGTTGGGGTCCGCTGTCCTGGCTGCGTCCCCTCCCAGCTCCTTGTGCACCTCCACCCTACTTGCTGGCAGGGCAGTGTGAGGAGAGGAAAAGGCCTTGATGTTGTGCAAGCACTGCTCAGCAATAACCAAAACACCTCTGTGTTATTTGTAACTGTTTTCATCACAAAATCCAAAACACAGCCCCATACAAGCTGTTGTGGAGAAATTTAACTCTGTCCCAGCCAAAACCAGTACAAGATGCCAGAATACCATCTGGTCATTTGTACCTAACCATTTTATGACAAGAATGTAGGATTTATTTAACAAATAGCATTCATAATTTGCAACGTTGAAATGTGCCAATACAAGATTATTCTTTTGAACTCATGATCTTTATAGGACAATCGTATTACTTTTGCCTCTAGTACTAAGTGTACATCACAAATTAGGAGGCAAGTTATCTGTAATTTGAAAAAGGAATACTGAGCCTAAATTCTTGGTGAAAATTTGCAGAAAGCATAAAGGGACAAAGTAATTCAGCACAGTCCTCAAGAAAACATTGCCTTCCAGCTTAAAATATAAATACTGAATGAAGTTGAAACAACAACTGCAATTCAGAATTACTAGAACACTATTATAGAACAGTCACCCCCTATTTCCCTGGGAGATAAATGCAATCAGCTGGGTGTAATAGACTGAGACATCCATCAACCCAGCCTACACCTAGAATCAATGATGAGTTTTATTTTTTCAGCACAGCTACTGGTAGAACATAGTACCATTAAAAGAAATTGTCAACATTTTTCAGGATTGACAAAAAAAGCAGCAATCTTTCATGAATTTCTGCATGCTTTGGAGATTTTTTCCACGGAGCAGATACAGCATCTTAAAATATGACTCTAATAGCAAAACAGAAAAATTTTCATAATAGCTTTTTCAGTCACAATGCTTGAAAATTTATTGAACAACTATAGCACCCTGAGGCACTCAAGAGTAAATGATAACTGAGTTTGGAGAAGTCTAGTGTTCCTGTGAGGGATGAGCGTGGAGTTACAAAGAGGGCACATTTATAGGCATGTCCTACAAAATACACCTTTGGCAAAAGCAAGCTGCTGTGATATATGTTCTTTCTCAAATTGCATGATTGCCTTTGGTTCCTGTTTACTTTTACGCTTTTCTGTTCCTTTTTTTTTTCCTTTAGCCTACACACAATGTAAATAAAGGTTGATACAAAAATACACAGTGAACTATATAGTGACATTGAAACAACTATTACATCACTAAACATATGAATGTTATTAAATGTTTTGAAAAGGTTTCAGCGGGACTCGGGCATACAGGAGATCACTCTTTCTCCCTTCAGTGCCATCCTGTTCCTCAGATACCTGAGACATGATTGTAGACCCCACAGCTGAAAGCTGCTGTGTGGATGTGCACTCCTGTAAAGCTAGCACAGTGGTGTGCACACCCAGTTCTGTCCCCACAGACTCTCTCTACCTCTAGCTATGTGTCCACTCTGCTCTACACCTACTCTTTCAGGGGAAAGAAGAAGGGCAGAGTGAAGAAAAAGAAAAGGGAAAGAGCAAGAGAAGGAGAAGGCAAGCAGAAGGGAAGGGAAAGCAGGAACAGAAGGGCAAGAGGAACAACAGAAATAGGAAGGAAGGGCAGGAGTGTCAGAGCCCTGCATGCATCCTAGTCCTGCTGGGACTTCGCTCCTGTGCTCAGGGCCAGCAATTATGCAGGTGTCCAGCTCTGTCCACGCAGCCTCAATGGGGGCATGCCCCCTATTCATTTAGGAGCTGCTTTTAAGCACAGGCTGGTCCCCTTGTCCTTGCCTGAGCCTGCAGCCCTGCCTGTGCCTGGTCACATGTCCCACTAGGACTCTGACCCAGACTCACGGGCTTGACTTCCTGGCTTGATCTTGGACTTGCCCCATTACCATGGACTGCTGGCTTTCCTCAGCCACCATCACAGTCCTGTTCCCTTCACCTGGCTCAGGTATCATGGGACACCACCCTTGTCCGTGCCCTGCTGTGATGTTCATCTCCCAACTCCTCTCACAGACCACTATCTGCCCTTGCTGCTCCCTTATTCCCAGTTTTAATCCCTCCCCAATGCAGGCATAACTGATAGGCTTAAGGGTACGGAAAGGGAAAAAACTATTCAAAGGCATACAAGCCTGGTCAGCATACAGTATGATACAATACTGTTATAGTAAATATAGCGATGACATTGATACAGCTTGCAACACTTGCATTCAGAATTACAATATCATCACGGTATCCTAGTGATGCCTGTCACTGGGCTAGAAAAAAAGGAAAATAAGAACTGCATTGTGTTTTATTTATCTTAATCTTTCCCCTTCTAGATCAGAATAGTATACTGAATAAGGAGAAAAAAGAAGTGATTCAGAAATGAACATGCGGTTGATTTAAAATGCCAAGCACCATATGTATTAATAAAATATATATAGCTCTAGATAAGACAACCTGTTACAGTATAATAAGCACATAAAAATGAATTGTTGAACAGGTGCAGTGAAAGGAAACATCAATTAGAAAGTCAATTGGAAGGTCAAGATATCAATTAAATGGTTAATGAGCTATTTCTGGAAAAATCGAAGACAACTGCATTATACAGAATCTCTTCAGAACATGAGCTAGAAAATAGTTCACAAGGATGAAGAAGCAAAAGGGTGAACATTTATGAATTCTAAAAATCACCGTCAGTCATAGTATTAATTGTTTGCTTTTTATGTAATCTGCAGCTTAACTGGCAACTATACCGTACCATAAATGTCAGCAATTAAAGACAGCTAGCCATTTCTGGCATATAACAGACAGAAAGATACAAAACTAACCCTAAAGCAATTAGTCCCTCTGTGGTGAGAATCCTGAGACGGCATTAAGCCACATTACCTCCTATGCCTTCTCTCTCATGGTCTCCAGGATAGCAGATGTAACTGAGAAAAAGGAAAACCAACTTCTCTACTACAGTGCCAGGTAAAGAAAACCTCAAAACAATATTTGCTTTGCTTCTGTAAAACTTTCAGGTAATTGGTTGAACTTTTTGCACCAAAAACTGGAAAAAGTTCTGCTGTCCATTCACCTAGATGGGCTTTTCGGGCTGCAGCCTGCAATTCCCCAGTTGTGTTTAGTTAACTCTCCAAACACTTGTAATATATACTTGTTTCTTCTTGAAAAATATGACGAGATGATTAGTGACTCAAGAGAAACTTCATCAGAATAGAGCACACTTTGTTCAATTTTCAAAAACAGCAATATTCAATCAGGCTAAGGTGGCTGAAGACTGCAGCCAGCACAGTATCCACACTCCAGCAATATCCATAAAAGTACGCCTTGGAAAGAGTAAGAACAGCACATTTCTGATGCTGTCCCATAATATTTTTCTGGCTCACAAATATTTTTAGTTCATGGGATTTCCTGAGTGTGATGTGAATTACACAGTAAACTCCAGTTTATCTCTCCTCCAAGTTCTTGTTCCATCTCCACTCAAATATATATTAAACATTTTGCACTCACAACATCAATGTGCACATCCAAATTGTAAAATGTACATACAAAGACTTCCAGAAGTCTATCAACTTTTGCATGAGGAACTACTTCCTTTTGTTTTAAAGCAGTTTCCACATACTTTGCATTTAACAAACCCTCCTTGCTGCAATGGAGGGTGTAGTGAGCAGTCTACTCTCTTTTACTCAGGATTCTGCAGACTTTTTCTATCCCTTTTAGTCCTCGTACCTGCAGCTGTACCTAAAATTCTAGGTGCAGTCCATACTTTTGATCATCCATGTTGCTTTTCTCTGAATCTTTTTTTCCCAATGCTTACACATTCTTTTCTGAAATAAGCAACCGGAACTACTCCCATAGTCTTCAAGCTGTGGCAAACCATGGATTTATGCAGTGGTATAAATCATACTCACTGCTGTGTTCTTTGTTGCTTTTCTAATCTTTTCTAATATGTCACTTGCTTCTTTGACTGCTGTCAAGCATTGATCTGTTATTTCCATGAAGTATCTATCTCAACTTCAAGGCCTTTTTCCTGAGTAGTAATGATGCACTGAATCCATCACTTAATATGTGAAACTATTATCATCACTGTTACGCCTCAGTCCATATTTGATAGCACTGAATTTCACCTGCCATATTACTGGCCAGTCACTCAATTTTGTAAAGTTCTTATGTTATTCTTCACAGTCACCCCTCACCCTTTTTATATTCAGTAGCTTTATATTATCAGCTAACTTTCTCACTGGGTCAATCTTTTTTTCTGTCGTTTTTATGAATGAATATGTTAAAAGATACCAGAACACATACTTGCAGAACTACCATGGTGGCTTCTCACACTGCAAGAAATTATCCTTTATGCCATGAATTATTTATCCATACCAGACCTTCCTTTTTAGGCCATGGGTGTTGAAATTCCTTTAAAAGCCCTTTTGGGAATCCAGGTAGTCTATGGCAACTTACTTACATGCTCCCTGACTCCTTCAAAACACTCAAAAGGAATTTAAAGTGAGACTTCTCTTTAAACCAAGCTTATTCCTTTTCAGGTAGATTATATTTATCCCATGTTCAATAATCGGATCCTTCACAATAATGCTCAGTCCTTTGTCCAGTAGAGATGTCAGGCATACACATCTATAGGTCTCTCCCCAGAACATCTTTCTGAAGACTGGTAGCACACTTCCTGTCTCACAATTCTCAAGTACCAAGGAAGTTTTACATGCCCTTGTTAGCAATTAAGTTGTTTCAGCCCTGTGCTAGAATTCCTAGGTGCATAGCATCCTATCCCAGTGATCTACTGGTGTTTACACTATTTCTTCAATAGCATCAGCATTTGTATGACAACACGTATTAAGTCTATTTGTACTGTTACATCTTCACTGTTACTTGTACCAGTCTTTAGTTGGCCTTCAAAGGTCTTCATTTAAGTCCCTATGTTCTTGTCTGTGAGCCAACAGAGCAGTCGCCCCTATGCTCCTGAAGGATCTTTTTTAAGACCTTCTTTGATTCCAAGACTCTGTTTTTGGAAAAAGCAAGCCTGTAGGTAGTTTCTTGCCATTACTATATTAAGTCTCTTGAAATTTATCATACCAAATGTCTTATCTTTCCACAGATTCACTCTTCTTTGATCTCTTATAGCATCCTCTTCACTTAATTCTTTCATGTTAAATATGGCACAATACGTACTTATTAGAATAATTCAACCTGGCAAGAGTTTAAGATCAAAATGTACACTGAAGAATAGGACTCATGTTGTCTAACTATAGGTATCTACAGGATCCACATTGCTAGTCTCTGTGGGCTCCCTTTTGTTGGAAACAAATATATATTTCAAAAGTGCAATTTATCTGACCAGTTTCAGACATGTCCTCATATGAATCAGATACAAATCATGATATAGAAGATAGTACTTCTCTACACTATAAAGGAACTGCTATAGACTAAGGGTAGCAGTGCAGAAACATGTCACATCCAACAGAGGCTACTGCACTTTGTTCCTCACTAGCTAGGTTATTCACTATACGTTACAGCAGAAGCTACAGACTTGGCTCAGAAGGGAGCTGGCTCTTTATTTCTACTGAAGACAAGACTAATAAATAGTTTATTTTAGTGTTGACCTCACAGTTTCATTAGATAATTTCTTCTATTAATTTGGTAGGTTGATAATTTTAAGATACAGGTTTATTTATTGATTCCTAATTCTGACTTTAATTTGATCACTGTAAAGTTCTGTCTAACCAGTTTAGTAAGTTAGTATAAGTTAGCTCACACATATATTTGCTCCTTTTAAAAGAAATGCAAAGAAGGTATACATAGCTCATTTTTATTCCATCAAATTGTACAGTGACTCAGAAAATCAGGGTATAAAAACATCCAGTAATAAACTCGCAAGTCTTTTGACTCCACTTGCAAACTAATACTCAAATAAAAGATCTTGGCAGATGTTCTAGCCCACTTCACAGTGACAAACACAAAAATCCATCAAGAACCAACTGCATTCACCAAAGTACAAAAAGTACAGTTGTTTTCTGATTGCTGGGCAAAAAAGATTAACTCTTAAAATAGTTCATAAAAAAACATCAAAGGCTGATATTCAGCCATTGGATCATCCATGATCCAACTATGGATGATTACGCATTTTAATGCTCTTTACAGTCATACTTTAGATTTGAGATCTTTGACTCTTAACACCACTTTATCAATGACATTAATTAAAGCTTTGCTGATACAGTTTCCCCAGAAACACATAATCTTAAAGTTTTTTGTAGGAATTCAAAAGTCCTCCACGACAAGTAGAGACGAGTAACATATTAAACACATCTGTATGATTTGCATAGTTGACAGACTTCATTTTACTGAGTCTCACCATGATTTAAAACCACAAATAGAAGGTTTTCTTAACATCATTAGTTTTACTATGTCTACGCAGTAGACAGATTCCTTTATTTGTTGTACAAATAAGAAGAGGCTTAAAATCAATTTTCTGTGCCTGAGGTTGCTTTTTGTTTTCTTTTTTGTTCGCACTGTTTATTTTACTAATTATTTTTGCATATGTGTTATTAGGCAGCTTTTTTGAACAACAGAGAACAGATGGAAAGTTAGGTTCAGAAAAGAAACATTTTAACCATATAAAATATTACAACCATTATAAAAATTGCTTTAATCCCCACTCATTTTCAGGATTGTAATGGTACTGATCTCTTGGAGGCAGAATTAGCCTGGTACCATCCACCGTCAAAGCTAACTAGTTTCAAAGATAAAAAAATAAATACAAGTGTCTGCAGAAACTGATCTTCCCCGAGATCTCGGTTGAATTTTAGAAATTTTCTGTGGTAATGCTCCTGTCTGCCACATTCCTACATCTTCAGTTCACTTGAAGTCTGTCTTTCACACAGCTTCACATGACTTCACAGTTCTAATAGTTCTTATTCTCATTGCAGAACAATTATTTTGTGGGCCAGGGGAAAGAAATGGAGAAAAGAGTCCAGTTGCTATACTTGGCTATTTCACAGAACCACTGATATTCCACACAGATATTTTTATGTCCTAAATAATAGATGGTTGTATGAAATGGCTGTTGTTCCATGAACGTGCCATCTTTCTCATCTGCTCGATAAGGAACCTTTTGTGTTCATCTCTGACAGCTGTTCAAAAAACCCAAATTTTCATGGGCTTTAACAGTTTCTAACAAAAGCCATAAACAGCAACGTATTAGTACTACTACAGGTCCTAGTACTAGGAAATGGCTGTTTTTCTAACAGGAGCTGTAAAGAAGATACATATTCAACAACAGCCAGTTTCTGGCTTACTCCGCTCTTATTTTGTCCGCATTGTTTCTCTTGGGGGGGGGGGGGGGGGGGGGGGGGGGAAGCTAGAATGACAAGTTTTGAGTTTGTTTTGTTGGTTTTTTTTAATATTAAAAAACAGAAAACTACATTACAAATCTAAAGAAATATTTGAAGCAAAATCACTGCACTATCACAGTACCTTTATTTCTGATCTATACAGTAGAAGCTGCCACTTTACTGAAAATGTTTGGACATTACCACCAACAGCGATAGCTTTCATGACAAGTCAATGAATCAAAATTTGCTAAGCTGCCACTTTTCTCTCAGAATTTAAGCTTGCAGTCATTTTTTTCCCTACATCTGAAGACAACCAGAAAACTCTGAACACGTGCAAATTGATGACAGAAGAAAAAAAAAGGAACAGCTGAAAGTTATGTACTGCTACTAGTCAACAATATTTATACCATACAGAAGGTAGAGAACTGCTCAACTTCCTCCTAGTGGTAATTTTTTGGGGGTATCATGATGAGTTGGTAGATGGGACAGAACATCTTGATTTTACCCAAGCAGACTTGTAGATCAAAGAAAAACTGAAATCTCGGGAGGCATTTGAGCTTAATCTAGGACAAGAAAACACTTCAGGATACCAAGAGGCATTCAAACTCTACATCTCAATAATCCCTTAACTGCAAATGTTGGATCCCGCTAGGTCACATAAACCCTGGTGATAGGTGGGATAAGAAGACATTACTAGTTATTGCACCTAATGCACTGCATACACTGAGGTCCTGTTATACTGACTGCACTCTGATCACAATTCTGAATTTTTTTCTTTTCCTCTTATGGGCTGATCACATAACTTTTCAAAACTAGGTTTTAGTTCTGACATTGATCCCTAATACATGACTACAATGCCTGTGAACAAATCTAGGAAGAGCACATCCCAAAAAGTCCATCAAAATCCATAAGATCACAGTTTGTATTTATACAGTGTCTTCTACAGCTTTTCACTACGTAAAGCTTGGGATTTGTGATTGCCATATACTTACTTCTTAAACTCCTCTACTTTCAAGTAAGTACTCTGGGGAAAAAAGAAAGAGTGCTGGTGACACCTGCTTTACAGTTACATTGCAGCAACGTTTTTATACATTACTGAAGCACATAAAAAAATAATTCAACAAAATACCTTTAATAAAGTTGTTATATCTAATAAAATAGTAAAGGATTGACAGAAAAGTGGTATGAATTGCAGTTTCAGGAACAAAGAAAATCTCTTCAGCGCTCATATCTAATTTTTTAATTATGTGAGTCTTCTTTTGAGCAGATATTTTATAAGTAAGAATGACCTGAAATTGAAAAATAAAAATTATAATATCCTAAAGGTATGTACCTAAGAAAAGATGTTCTTTGATGGACTTAAATACACTTAGGTCTTAATAAATGAGTTATTTCTGTTGTATGCAACCCAGGAAAAGAAGATAGAAATGTAAAAAACAACATTGTAATATGACACAACAAGGTCTTTGTATCCAAAAATGAAAATATACTTGCAGAAAGAAGTAACTAGGTCATATATATTATTGAAATATTTCAGTTACATTACCTACATGATGTTTTTTCACATTTTGAACTAACACATTTTGATGTTTATTAATACTCTTTTTTTGAAAATAGCTATTTTCAGTGACACTAGTACAACAAATTATTTAGGACTTAATCATTTTGTCACTGGAAACAAAATTTCTTGAAGTTTTTAAAAGGATTCAATCCATAGTGTTTGTTAGGTCAATTGTCATTATGTTTCTAAGAGGTAAAGTATGAGACAAATAAAGACTTGATTTTTGTTTCTCAGCAATGTAAAGGCTTCAAGTGTGCAATTCTCCCATTATTTCCCAACAGTTTTGCCATGCTTGTCAAATTCACATGTGAAATGTGCCACAGAGGTTGAAAGACTCTGCATATATCATGAACATAACTGAAGTATGCTGAAGACTGCCGTTCCGAGACACTAAATGCAGGTGCTAAAATGCACCTCACAGAGTTTTCCTGCAAATAAATGCAAGCCTCATAAGTACTGGTGATAAAAGTAAGTCTCTCATAGCTATGTACTTTTATAATACCAATGTACAGCATAATACAAATCAGAAATCCTAGATAAATTAACTCTAGACTGTTTACTAGCATGGTCTGATGCTGATGTTCATTGTGGGCCTCTCAGCAGGTATTTCAGCTAACTTTACATATCTAAGAAACAGCATGACGTGAGTATAAATCTATTCTTTGGATTCACCAATGTGGAACCTTCTAAACAAAGTACTAATCACCTGTGGTTTATTAATCTCTCCCAGCATAGTTGTTACTTCCTACAATTAATTGTCTGTTTAGCAGTTATCAGTGAGAAGTCAACAGATACTCTTCTTAACATTTACTGGGTATTTACCTTCGAACACAATGCTCTGTATCAACAGAGTAGCTACTGAGCTGCTCTTTTACTCACTTCATTAGAAAGTTAGGCACTATACATGCAGCATCATATTAAACCTTTTCTCATTTTGAGATAACAACTTACACATAGAAAACAGTGGCACAAAGGTCAGTAGATTAAAAAGGTCATTGCCTAATCTCTAGCTAACCCCTCATCTTGCATATCAAATTCAGGTGTTTGCCACCTCTCAGAACATGGTCCACAATTGCTTACTCTTTGACCACTATCTTGAGGTGGCACCTATAGGTCCTTACTGACATTAGTATATCCAAATATTTAATATTGTATCAACAGCTGGATGCTTGAATTAGTGTCTTTTTTCCATTTAAATTAAATTTATTGTTTCAACTTCCAAGACTTCTCCCTACCTCATCTTTTTTTCTTAAATAACCACACAACACTACAGAGAAGCAGAATTTTTGTAGATTGATTTTACATGTAATAATTCATAACTATTGGGTGAGCAATATATCAGTCATATTATAGCTTAAATAAATTTAAACCACTTAAAAAACACCAAATAAAATTACCCTTATAAATCAAAAGTAGAAAGTAAGGTAACAGAGAGCTTATTGAGGTGAATAATTCCCAAATTCTCTAGACATTATGAGTCTGGAGATCTGTGTAATCTGGCAGGTGCAGAAAGATTTGCCATTTCATTATCAGAAATGGTAGAATACTTAAGGCGGGATGACCTTTCAGAAGATCTAGATTTTCTGTGGTTCTGTAGAGATACTTACTCATCCCCAAATAAACCCTCAGCTGTGCATGGCTCTAAAGCATCCTCAACTCACACTGAAGTCAAGAAACTTCATGTTCGCAAGCCAGGAGCTCAGTATTTGCCTGAACAGCATTCTCGTGGAGAACTTAACACAGCAAATGTTATATCAAGTGTCTCAACATTTTCAACTAAGCATATTTCAGCGGTAGTAATATGGTGTGGTTGACACGCCTGGGGGACGGGATGCCATCCGGAGGGACCTGAACAAGCTCGAGAATTGGGCCCACTTGACCTTCATGAGGTTCAACAAGGCCAAGTGCAAGGTCTTACACGTGGGTCAGAGCAACCCCCAGTATCAATACAGGCTGGGGGAGAAGGACTTGGGAGTACTGGTGGATGAAAAACCAGACATGTCCCAGCAATGTGCACTCACAGCACAGAAAGCCAACCATATCCTGGGCTGCATGAAAAGAAGTATGGGCAGCAGGTCAAGGGAGGTCATTCTACCCCTCTACTCCGCTCGTGTGAGACCCCACCTGGAGTACTGTGTCCAGATCTGGAATCCTCAGTAGAAGAAAGACATGGACCTCTCAGAGTGGGTCCTGAGGAGGGCCACAAAAATCATCAGAGGGATGGAACACCTCTCTTATGAAAAAAGGCTGAGAGAGTTGGGGTTGTTCAGCCTCAAGAAGAGAAGGCTCTGGAAAGACCTTACTGGGGCCTCTCAATACTTAAAGGGGACTTATGAGAACGATGGGGACAGACTTTTTAGTAGGGCCTGTAGTGACAGGAGAAGGGGTAATGGTTTTAAACTAAAAGAGGGTAGATTCAGAGTAAATATAAGGAAGAAATTTTTTACAAGTTTACAATGAGGGTGGTGAAACACTGGAACAAGCTGCTCATAGAAGTGTAGGTGCCTCATCCCTGGACACATTTAAGGTTAGGTTGGTCAGGGCTCTGAGCAACCTGACCCAGCTGAAGATATCCGTGTTCATTGCAGGGGGCATTGGATGAAATTACCTTTAAAGGTCCCTAGCAACCCAAACCATTCTATGATTCTATGATTCCATACCACAGTAGTAACAATTAAATTATGCAATATATGAATATTCTAACTAACAAATGAGAATACTAACAGTGAAAGGGGACAGGGGAGGGAATAGCAGGTGGCTTATCATTATGTAATATTCATCTTTGTCTACTGATACAACTATCACTATTATTATTAATAGTGATTGGCATTACAATAATGAGTTCACAATGGAAGCTATTGCCACCCATCCAAAGATGATGTTACTGGCTTAAAGAGCTTACCTATTTAATGAAATTGGTCCTGGTTACAAATACATCTTAACAGATCAGTTTGCCTCTTCTCTTCCCAAAGTCTGTTCCAGAGAAGATTTTTCAGGGAAATTCTGCATGGCTCACTCACAGAGGGCATCACCTCCTCAGGGAGTGCAGAACCAACCCCATGGAAGTGCTAGATCTTCAGCTGCCTACCTTTTCTCACCTTCTCTTAGCAGAGAAGCTACAGTAAGTTGTAAATATGGAAATAGCCATCTCCACCAGACTAATTCTGAGGTCAGACAAACAAGCACCAGGTTTGGTTTTGTTAGTGTTTTTAATAAAGCACAGCCATACATTACCCAAGTAAAAGTCTGTGAAGCAGAGGAAGGATGACATATTTCTCGCATCTCCTACCTTAACCTATCTGCCTACTGAAGCAACTAATAGATCAGAAGATTCACTATGGGAAGATAGTTGTCGTGGGACACATAATTAATATTTCAGGGAAACTGATCTACCTTTCCAGGTGAAAGCAGAAATCCTACACAGAAACCTTCTAAAATGCATGCTCCTCCCTCTGAAGAAGTTGATTTATATAGATTACTTCTGACTGATAATAAAAAGAATACCTTTCTCTGTAAATTTGAACCAGAAAAAAATTCTGTTCTGGATGCATTGCTCACAGCACATGTGCATGGCATTCTTTTGTCATAACAAACACAAGTAAGACTTTCATCACATCTGGCAAAAAAATCACCATTCAGTACATTTCTCTTATTTCCATTATCCGTTTTCCTTTCTCTGGTGAGAAGGTCAGATGCTCAGTTAGCCTGTCACACCTAGGCTTGCACAGAATCTGGACAACCACTGAAAAATATTCTGTGTAAATGAGATACTGGTTTCTAAATAGGCCTCTTCCCTGCTGCTTTAATACTCTAAATAGATTTGGACTTTAATGTGTAGCATAAAAGAAGATTCAGTCTTAGTCTTTGGAGGTTGCTAACTAATGGTTTTTTTTCTATGTACCCAAAAGATATTTGGGAGGCTTCTTTTTAGTACATGTTGTTAAATGACAAAATGTCTGGAAGATGTTAATTAATACACACACAAAATCCACATTTGGGTCTCTACTTGCAGACTGAAATAAATCTGTTCAAAAAATTAAAGTTAAAAAGGTCAGAAAATGATTCCTTAAAAGTTAGTCACAAGAGATGCTATCAACTACTATAATTATCAAGAATATTCATTCTTTTAAACCTATAGAAGCGTAGTAATGATCCTTCTATTTTTGGTCCTTCAAAGAAATGCAATGTGGTAAGCTACCAGTAATAACTTGTTTGTTTTTTTTTTTTAATTTGTAATATTTCTGTTAAAAAAACAAATAAATTTAGGTAAGGTCATATTATATTTTGCCAAAGCAAAGCAATGCATTTCAGTTTGACCATCAGAAATCAAAGTTCCAGAAAGAAAAGTGGTTTAGTTACAATTTTTAGAGTCTGTGTGTATACATAAGCTATAAATATGTATTTTCCAAACATATCATGCACACACATATTATATAAACATATGCACATATTTCTTTCACGTAAACGTAATGGGTGTGTAGACATATGTGTAAATCCTCTCCCAGACAATACAGCTACTACCTAGAAGGCCAGAGAAGTTGTGAAAATGTAAAGCAACTTAGCTGCTGAATGATGCTTACTCTTAGCTTTCAAGGATGTTCCTAAATAGATTAATCCTATTCATGTGTACAACTTATGACTTACCCATTTTAAATATTAAAAAATATAATTATGTCTATCTTAGAACTTGAATGCATTTGTTCTAATGATAGAGAAGACCACTATTGTCTTCTAACTTTGATTCTGGTTGCTATAGATTTTTGTACCTATAAATTCTGTACAAAATTATTGCATGAAGCAGAAAACAGTTACAAATGTTTCTCTTACTTTAAAACAGTGAACCCAAAGTTCAGGGATTTTTTTTTTTTTTTTTTAATAAGCTTTAAATCTGTAATTGCCATGTGTGTCAGTTTGTGTTTGCTATATCTGTCTGCCAGCAAGAGACAGTGACCACTTACAGTGATTACAAAGTACACCAAATGTAGTATATATGTCACTTCTCCACAAGAGCTTGTTGGCAGCTTTGATCGACTTCTTTTTGATTACACCACAATCACCTCATTCCACTTTAGCTACTCTCACTCTCACTCTCTCTCCAGGGGTTCAGATGTCATTGCTGTATACCTTAGCAGATGAATCAGTTTTTCTTCTGTTAAATCCTCTTCCTGGGAAGATGAATCTACTCATTGATTTTGACCAAAGACTGGTTTTTAAAAAGGGTAGAAGAGACTTCTGACCTTTCAAATGATCAGATTAAGGTGGTTATTTTCACATTATTAAGTAATCAGGGAAGAAATACATTAAGCAAGAGTTTAGTTCACAGGCTGCTTTGCTGGCTTCTAAAAACTGTTGTGCACTGACAGCTAACCTAGATTCCATTTCTTCCTTTTCCTCTGAACCACAAGGGAAGCTAAAATGCATTTTCACATTGCATTTTGCCTAAAGGCTCTCAGTAAAATTTAATTTTCTTACTGCATTGATTTTTCCATTATAAGTTGTAACAGTCTAATGATATCTCATAAGAATTTTTACTGTCGAGAAAAAGGGATGTGAATGATTTAGCAATAGTAACTGCAAGTGCTAGAGGATTTATTCTTATTTTCTTAAGAACCTTCCATCTGTATTTCTGATGGGCACTTGCTGGAAGAGTCTACGCCATATCACCATCCACTGGATGGCCTGAAGATAGTACTTCAGTCTGTTTCTTGCGGGTAATATCTGATCCAGTTTCCTCAGAACATCTTCCTCCACTGCTAACTTCTAAAAATCAGAATAAAGCTTTTTAATTTTGGAGCTGAAAACAGTGCTTAAAAATTAATGGGCCACATGGAAACAATGCAATTGGGAGACCCAAAAAGTACAACCATTTCTGTCTTACAGGCTACATTACTCATTGCAGACTGACATCTTATCCTTATTAGCCCAAGTACTTCAAGTTTGTTATGTTTTTTTCCTTATTCTGGACAAAGAATATATCAAAGAAATACGACATGTTCCCTGGAAAAAGAAAACTTGCAAGCTGACTCTTGTCTTCAAAACAATTGTATCATCACCAAAACTGTAGAAATCATGTCTGAAAACAACTGGTGTGATAGACTACGAAACATACAGGCAGTGCCAGAGCAAGTACAGCAGAGGTTTGCGAGTCCCTGTGTTCCACAGCTACATGAGATATTCTTACCGATTTCACTTTGTCAAGGATTTGATAGATAGACAGAGAGAGAAAGAAAAAATATACAAATGCACAATATATTACAAAGTTAAACAGAGTAAAACCCAGTGTCTGTTTTTCTTGGCAAACAGTAGCTTGATTGGTACTACCTCCAGCTTTTTCTACAAATTTGCAGAATGCTGGAAGAGTGGCCAGTTTCCTGTTTTCTGTATTTTCTTTCACAGTTAGTGTCATAAAAGTTACATGATGGGCTTTATTACAGATGCTGGAAGCAAATTAAAGCACATCTCACATCTAGTCAAGTCATCTGTGTTCTTCAGGGGCATGTTTTCCTTTTTTGAATCTTGGAAAATAAATTGAGCTGAAGAACAGACCTTACAGAAAAATAGGTCTGAAGTGTCCCCACTACAATTCCCATGAAGCACCTGAGCAACTTTGTAAACTCGGTCGGTTGCAGGACTTTTTGGGTTTGGTCATCATCACTGTTGTTTGCTTATTTTTCCGGAAAAAGTGTTGGTTATTTTTTTTTTCCTAATTTGTTTTCACATAGAAAGCAGGTATTTTTCATAGCACAATCACAATTTTCTGAGAAAATACAATTTTCATGGTAAATGCTTGACCAGCACTGGTTATACATTACAACTGGAATGAAAATTCCGTCAAGTGTACTAAAATACTTATTTAATTGAAGCTTAACTAAACTTCTGTAGTACTTGGGACTACCCACTCTTACCTGTCATAAAATAAATGAATATACATATCAAAAAAGGAGTTTCACATAGCATTTTAAATTCTGTTCTTTGCAACTATAGGATTTTAAACAGAAGCGGTTGCCATAAAGTCATCCAGTGAATGTGATATCCTAATTAGACAGAATCTGTTCACTATCCTATGTAAGAATGGGCCTAATAAAATTTTTTTATACTTCATTGGACTGACAAGTCTTGTTTGGAAAAGAGAGCTAGATATGACCATGACTTTATTATAGAAAAGATGCATCAAGGTTAGGTTCTTTATGGCTCAAATACCATGGAAATATGTCGGATAGAATAATTCAGATGATAGATTTTGCATGCTTCCATGATCTGTGGATTTTTTTTTAGCCACCACTATCTCTGCTGTGCAGTAGAACTGCACATCAATACACCTATTTCATCCGAGAAGCTAATGCTGACATTCCAGACTGTTTATTTTTAAAACTACCAGAGCTTTAGCCTCTCTCTAAATAATGGGCGTGCCAATATATTAAAGGGGGAAAACACTCACCCCTTCTTGGCTGGTACCACTTCAAGTGTACAAATCAACCCTCTATTTTTTAAAATCACTTCAAGTTTAGCCCAAATTTAATCATTTTCTACTTCTGCCTCTGCTGGGGTTTAGACTCATTCTGTTGTTGATGCAGAACAGACTTTGTGCTAACAATAGACATCTTGAGAGAGTGGGGAGAGTCTCACTTCTCCCTTCCACTTGAATCTAGTTTCTAGGACAAAAACAAACCAGTGTGTTAGCTCCTAACACAAGGGAAGAATCCCTGTCGACACAGTCTCACCACAGGCAACAACACTAAAACGCAGCAGCTGCAATGCAACACTCCTACCTCCTCAATTCTCCCATCAATACCCAGAAAATTAGTTCTTCTCAAATGAGAGGTTATCTCACACAGCTCAGGATATCCATACTGCCTGTAACCAAAGGCCAGACTGGGACAGAGGCAGACCCTTCAATACTCAGTATTTGCCCTTCTCTCAAAACCTGTTGATAAAAATGAAAAAAAGTAGGCTGGGGGGTCTCACAGTTTTGCCATGACACTGGCAATGAGAAATAAGTCTGAGATTTGAGGCTGTTTAAACCGTTAGTCATCTCAGTGAAGATTACGTAGCAGATTATGATCCTTAAACTTGGGAAGAGACATCACCTCTTCTTGTCCACACAGCACATTTAAGGACAGGCACAGTGTACCTGATTAAGGAAGAAAACTTTGCTAGCAAGTAAGTAATATTTATGGTGACATACCACTCTTCTTTCCAAAATAAGAAGTGGGGCTGGGGCATGGGGGGTGGGGGTGGGGCACAGGGGGGAGAAGCAAAGATTGTCAGCTACAGAACTGAATTAAAAGGAAAAAAGTAAAAAATTAATTTCCTGAGAGATTATACTTAAGTACCCATAACAAAAAAGGATGAACTCTAAGGAACCAAACATACAACACAAATCTGCCTTATATAGCAAAACATAAAACATTCTAGTAACTATAAACAGAGCGTGGGTTAAGATTATACCATGTATTTGATTTTTATACAATGATCTGTTGCAGCTGAGGAAAAAATAGTTTGAAGAAGATCACAGAAATTTTTTCTTGCAAATATCTGATTTGCTGCTAGAGAATGTCAAACATCAAGACAAGCCCAGTTTAACTTATAGGTCAAGGCATGGAGGGATATATAAAAAATACTGTTACATCATATTAATACTATACTATTAAGTAGGTATTTTAAGTATTAATAGTATAGTAATACTTTATATTTTATAATTTTATAAGAGCTATATTAAAATATACCAGAATAGGAAAAAACTAATAAAAACTATGTACACTTAGAAGGAAGTTAATCTATCTGATAAAACAATCATCTGAAAGCTACAGGTAAGCACAGGAATATTATTTTAAAAAGGAAAAAAAATACCAGGTTTCTAATTAAAGTGATCCAGCTTTTCTGCAGACCATACCACTCCTTTGTGACTTGCTCAAATATCCAGTTCTAGTTATTCAGGTTCATGAAAGTTTTTTGAAGGACACTGATAAACAAACTATAAGACATCAATTTAGTTAATGTGTCAGAAAAAAGCACTGAAAAATTAAAATGTGGTTCTGTACAAACTGATCTCTCAAACTATAATAAAAAAATCAAAATACGTCTTTAAATTGTTAACTAATTTCAGACATGATAAAATTCATGTCTTAAAATGAAGAAACTCTGTATTGCATTGGGTGCATCAATCATTCAAAAATCAGAATTAGAATTCTGCTATCTTTATACAAAGAAGTCAAGTCCAGTTTCTTAAGCTGTTTGGAAATGAGTTTAAGACTATAAAAAATTGCTGTATTCACACATGGAAGTGCTGAACACAGAAATATCTAGGTGAGTTTTACTAGGGTCATCTCTGCTAAGACTTCTGCTGGTTTTTAATTTTTACAAATGACCTAGATTGTTAAATTTGCTGATATATAAAAGTCAGAGGAAAACTGCATACTTAGCAAGTAGTAAGTCAAGTTTAAATGAATTCTGATTTTCTCTGTAACTAGGTTGACAAGCAGGAACTGAAATTTAATGTTGACAAATGTAAAGCAATAAAAGCTGAATACAAAAATAATAAACACGGATATTTCATGAATAGATTTGTACCAAAACAAGAAAGCTGCCCCCTCCCCCAAAAAAGATAGAAAGATGGTGAATATTTTAATGTTATATTGTTATATATAATACTTATTTTATTATTATATTATTATATACAATACTGTAAATATGTCAAAACAAGATAAGGAAGCAATTTAGAATTCTTTAGAATTGCAGCTTGCAAATGTGTCATGTTGCAAATTCATCTGGCAAGATCTTCTTTGAATACTCTGTGAACTTTTTGTCATAACATTAAAAATATGTTTCACACTTAATCATTACAGAAAAAGTAAAACTAGCCTAATTTTATAGGTGGGACTTTGAAATAAATCTGAAAAATAAACAGATGAAAATCCCTAAAGCTTTGTATAAGAATAAGGAAATGATTTAGCACACCAAATTGATTAATCAAACAGTCTAATTTCAGAAATGTTATTTGGAGGGTGGGGTTGGGGCAGAAGTATTTTGAGTAAGACTTTAAATGATGAGCATAACCCATGAAGGACTGGAAGACAAATATCATCCTCCTAGATTATTTCTTCTCCTTTTGCCAAGAGGGAGGTGGGGGCAATCTCAGCTATAGACTGGCCTCTTGCTTGTTACCTTTCTTATCAAACAATAAACTTTGTATGGAGATAACATGATCTCTTGCTTTGTCTTCAGTATGTACTTCTTCATTCATGTTAGGCAGGTACAGATAAAAACTGGAACACTGGTATTAAAAAAACTGGTATTAAAAAAAACATATCTTTCTGTTGCCTCTTAGAAGCCTCTAGAATTTCAGGCACCAGGCTGCACCCTTGACAGGTAGATCTGGGTTTCCTTACCAAACCACACATACCTGGTTTAGACAGTTTGCTTAACCTAGCTGTCTACCATTTTGGAAACATCTATCTAGGGATTTAAGGTAATTGTATTCCACAAACAGAAGTCACAGACAACAACAGATTTCACATGTACTGGACATACAATGTTCTTAAGTCTTTGATCTTCTGCTCCAGTACTCTTAAAGACTTGTAGCAAGCCTGTTGTTATACAGATTACAGAATCCTCTGGCTGCGGCAGGACCCCAGTTCTTCTGTACCAGGGGAAAAACACATAACTAACAATGCAGATGAGAAAAATATTTACCTAATGAAATATATATTTCACTGTTTTTCTTTGTAAGACAACAGCAAGAAACTGAAATGATTACATACCTGAAGGGGTTTGTCACTACATGCAGATAAGGGCAGGGGGAACCCACTTGCACATGCACAAGTGCTCTTCCACACACATGCACAGACACACACACAATTTCAGGAATGTTCTTGTGTTATATTAACCTCTCTTCTCCACATATCTCATTCTTCTGAACCACTCTTCTTTGGAAAGAACTGTTAACAGGGACTTCATTTCAACTTTCCTTTTCCCATTTAATTTGTGGCATTTTAGAATCAAGATAAATGTAAAGAATTCATTATTATGAAATATGTCCTGTTAACAGAAAGCCACTGCACACTTAAGACCACTGGCTCTATTCCTCATCAGTCTTCCATTCTATTCTGGTTCTACTCACATTTGCATGGTAATAGCTTCATAAGAAATGTTTACCTCCAACACAATAAGTTGCTGAAATTCTACAGTGAACATCATTTTGCATTCTATACTAGCAAGGCAGAAAGAAAGCTGCTTCTTGACAGTGCAAATATGTTTGCTAGTTTTTTTTTTCTTTTTTTAAACTTATTTTACCCATTTCCATTCTGCTAGCAAACATGTTCCTGATATTTTTCTAAATGTCTACATATACAAGAATAAAGAGAAAATGAATTCAGACATGCTCTGAAAAAAAACATGTCCAGCATATGTAACAAGGTTACATTTATTTCTTCATTTCAGAAAAACAACACATTCTAACTGAAGTTAACAAAGCATAGGGTTTGTTACACATGACAGGATTCTCTTGGATGAAAGAAGTAACACAAATGTATCATCAGGAACTCTAAAATTGCAACTCTTTTATTCTCAGCACTTTGACCAGGAATCAATACTGTAGTTGAGGGTCATTAAGTCAAAAGTAATCTCAGATGTCATTTTCAACTGAAGATAAGTGCATTAAGATCATTATCTTTTGGCTCCTATTTTAGCAGTTAAACCCCACTCCTGAATACCAAGCACTTTAAAAAAAAAAAAAAAAAAAACACCACACACACAACCCACACGCAACTTTTTTTTCCAGTTGAATTTGTGTTACCTCCTTCCCTCCCACACCCCAAAAAAAACCCAAACCCTACCATTTTCTTCTTTTATAAACAGGTGATTTGTATGAGTAATACTGTGTATTGTATTACTTCACCTTTACTTTTTTAATTGGCTGCATAAGCATCTGTAAATATAAGTAAGCCATGAAGGAGATTTGCGTACAGAATCCTGCCACTGTCCCCCTTATTTAAGAGAGATGCTTGCCATTTAAAACTGTTTATTTTGAGGATGACATAACACAAGATTACTTATTTGAGACTGGAAAATTCTTTCCAATCAGAGAATATTTTTAACTTGACAGACATTTACGATAAACTGCTGTTTTTCTTAAGCCATTTGATATCCAACTGAAGTTCACTGACTAACAGCATAAGTTGAATAAATGGCTTAGAATTTTCTGAGCTTGACCCATTTAACTGATCAAATGACTGAATGGAAGACATCATAGTACTACAAGGTCACACCACTACCGCAGTTACTCATCTAACGAGGGATCAGAAACGCTCCACCAACTCAAAAGTCTTGGAAAGTAACAATATGCTTGGGATACAATAGGTTGATGTCCCCATACTGACAGATAAACTTTATTTTGAAGAACAATTTCAACATCACCAAATTAAAAGAAATAAGCTATTTCCTTACTTTACCATTTGAATTTCAAAGAGGTAAATATATAAAGATTTTACTTCTACGTTGTCAGGGAAAAGAAAAAACATTGTGTAGACTTCTCTTTCAATGTCTCAGAACAGCTTGGCTTAATTACTTAAATAATATTGGTTTTCATAATTTATAATTCAAACCATATGTGAACCTCAACAGGAAAAAAAATATCAATTTAATCATGTTCTCCAGTTCTCATCATATATTTTTTAAAAGTTATCTTTGAAAACCAGCATAGGAACTTCAACTTAAACTAAAATCTTAATTAACACCTTAATTCCTATATATGTTAATTGAATCTGTGTTCCTAAACTATGAGCCGATGTAAATACTAATTATAAATTAATAGGTAAGACTTTAATACTTTTAATAGGTGAGTGATTTTTCGAAGTTCAATAACTTATATATATACTTTGGTGTCCTACAGGAATGACTAGCAGCTGAAGAAGAGAATCTACACCTTAAATTGAATTGCAAACCAACTGAATTACTGTTGGTTTGCATGACACAGGCTCATGACCATGTAACAAGAATTCACTCATAAGCAAATAATAAATATTTCAGTTAAAATAAGTGGCATTTAACAGCATTTGATCTATTTTGACAGAAAAAAAAAAAAATTAATGTCATTTCTGAGTCTCCCTAATCATCATTCCAGCACATTTCCAAGAATCTAATTATAATGCAGAATCATTGAAGGTTCTTCATCAGCAGGACCTGGGACTTGGTACTCATTTCTGCTGAGCACAAAGCCCAAGGGCTCCTGAGATCATGCTGATTTCATAGTCTCTCTATTTGAAGAGCAGCCGGCGCACTTTATGACGTAGATCCAGGAACTACAAAAACTGCCCTATCCCCACCTACCAGGCTACCATAAAAAAATTTCACTTTTCTCCTCAAATCAGATTTCTACAGAGGAAATTGGTAATGGAGGACTCATTATTAAGCCACCTACTTATCACTGAAATTAAGTTTGTAGGAGGAACTGGTATCCTACTGAAACATTTTAAGAGATTTCTAGTAGCAATTTCCATAATTAAGGGTATCCTCTTTCTATGGCCACCCTAAAATTGAGCTGATGAGACAGTATATCCAAGGAAGACTTTACTCCCCTTCAGTGGTAACTTCTATCATTTTTTGTCAATCCTCCTTGGTTGTTTTGCAAGTTGAAGGGAATGATTTAATATGTTTAATAGTACACCTGAAATCTAGCTCCTTTCCCAATAAGCAGTTTCTGATGCATATTTACATTATATTTATACAAAGTTTGTATGGCTTTACAAGCACATTTTCTTATTTAAATGGAACAGATTTTCCCTTGTCTATATTCTCTCCTGCTCCTACCTACAGGCAGTAAATGGACTGGATAAAGATCCAAACCTAAAAGTACCTATGTAGGTTTTTGTTATTACTCTTTATTATTCATTGTTTTATTATTTTTGTGACTCTTCCCTAGTACTTTGAGTTCAGATATTCTCATGCACCACTATTTGTAGTACCAAAACAATAATACCCGAATGCAGTGAGGACAGAGTATATGGAAGCTTCTTTAAGGAGCCTCTTTCCGTTCTGATCCAGATCACAATAACCTTGCTCTTGCACTTCTGAGATTTTTCAGACTATATATATAACTTTAAAAAAATGCATAAATTAAGTCATATTTTATGGCAGGTTCATAATAATTAGATTTCCATTTGCATGGATTACATAGATCCAATGGACAAAAATGAGGTCTCCAATTCATGAACTGTATAAGGTACAGTATATTTTACTAGTTCCTCTTTTGAAAGAAGAAATAAATACTAACTAAATCTTGGGCTAGTTGAATCTTGCTGCTGAATGTAACACTAGCTTCAGTACACGTGCAAACCTTTGAGAACATGTATACATACCCATATTGAATTCTATGGTAGCTGAAGCATGTATTTTAAGATTAAAATATTTTATATTAAAATATTTCTCTTATTGTTCAAATAGCTTTAAATGAACTAGTAAGTAATGACATCTTAATTTTTCATCATAATCCAAAAATATATAAATAAATAAAAAATAGTTAAATTACATTCAGAACATCAAATGAAGATACCACATTATTGTACTGTACTGCATATGTAGGATACTCTCTGCCCTAGAGCACTTCAGGCCAAATACAGAACTCCACGTAATTTTTTAAGTTTCTGTAAGAGTATGTATCTACAATTAACTTCTGCATACATTTGCTTAACTAACTACCTAACAAGAAAAGCCTTCATTCTTGAAAAACACAGTCAAATAACTAAGTCTATATTAGTGAGCCAGACAACGGGGTTTGGAGTAATCTGAGATGCTGCCAGAAAAGAAAACAATCTGCAGTTTACAGCATACCTACAACCATACTGTCAACTTCAAGGAGTATAAAAAATGACTGCTTTTACTTTTAAAATGTTTTGAATATCTATTTCTGCTATAGGTAGTAGATCTTCCTGTTTCTGTTTACAGACTTGACGATACAGGCACTGTATACTCTTGTGAAGAAGAGGAAACCACTCACTCAAACTGTGTAAACTTTGACTACTTATGTTTTCTAGCTGGTGATGAACTTGTATAAAAGAACCACATGAAAAAGTATTCTTGCCAGCAATGTATTAACAACGGCAGCTGGTCCCAGGTGTCCTATGATTAACGTGGAGGCTATTACCCTGTAAGATTCATATTTATATGTACAACAGTAGCTTATGACCTGAGTATTGCTGGCTCTTCTTATTTTATATATCATCTGTGCTTGCCACTGCAACTATTTGATTAATATAACACAATGAAATTAATTAGCTCACACTGCTATATTTAATAATGATGTGTGTGTTTCTAGTGCACACGCATTTTAATTACCACTTTTTGAAATCTTTCCAATGATTACATAGCGGCAGGGGGCAAGAGAAGCATGCTATGTGTCAGTCTTTCCTGGGAAGCATATATAAAAATCATGCTATAGCCTTCTCCAAACCAAAAAATAACTACTGATCACCGTGAGAATATAAAAAGTTAATGAGCAGTTAGTATTTACAGTAACATAAACTTACTGGAAAGGCTTGAATAGTTTCAGTTTGGAATATGCATCGCTGGAATTATGGAGATTTCCTCTGTATTTTCAACGATTCTAACATTCTAATGATGAGAATGTTGTTTTCAAACACCATCGTGACAGTGAGTAGCAAGGACAATTATATCTCACTTTAGAAGAGTTACTCTAAAACTGAAAAATAGCTTATTTAACAATCCAATGTAATATTTTTGGGGAAAATATTCTGTTTCTCCATGAATTTACTCATGGTGTGTATTACAATAACTTCCTTTTTCAATGCAGTTTTGGGAATAAGATTTGCCTGTAGCTACTGGGATATACCAACCACATTAATTTGTATATTATAATCAATATAGAGATTAAAATGCATTGCAGAATTTGTAAGAGGGGGGAAAAAAAGCCTGCTGGAACTACCTTGTAAAAAAGATGAGACAAAGACTTGATCCTGATCCCAGGGGCGAGGGAAAAAATTGTATCCTTTCCTTCAGGTTCCTGTCTGCTGCCTTCCTTGTGAAATCTTTACTGACGGAAGGCACAAACCGACACTTGTTAGGAGCAGTTTAACAGCCTAGCACCACCACGCTCTTCTTCAGTGGATATCTTTGCTCCATAAAACTGCCCAATCTGGTACTCCCTACTACTCCTGTTTTCTTATTTACAACTTAAAATACACAGTAGTTCCTCTGCGGCCAAGTAAAGGGCTATAGGGATTAAGAGAGATGTTCAGGGAAATATAATCCAATTAACACTTCAGCTACTGTTCCACTAATGTCTGAACACATCTGTCATACTTGATTATTTTTTTCAATAACAAGGAATAGACACCTATAAAACTGTTGAAACACCTTGTTTTCAGATTTTACTGGTTCTCATTCCTACAGGGCTTCACAGGATAAAAAACAAATTACACTTATATGTCACCTTTTTCTACTTAGGTATTACGATGGGAAAGTGTTTTACAAATGGAAAAAAAAAAACATGAAAGGCATTTCTGTATAAGGCTGTTGAAAGAAAAAGAGTTACACTCACTTTAAATATGTACTATGGAAAAAATAACAGGCACACACACAAAGTCTTAATTCTTTAATTGGTTTGCTCTTCTCGAAGTTCAAGAGAGGAAAACTCTCTGAGCTACTTCTCACCTCATTACCAACTTCAACTGAAGGCGAGATAAACAAGCTGGACAAGATAGCCTTCACAAATGCTTCTTTTTACCTGAGTAGTTACAGACAGTTTTAGTCAAATGATCATGATATTTCAAAAGTTCCACAGGAAAGAAGCATTTTTCACCTATGTTCTTAGCACAGACTCTTGGGCCATTACACACCATTGGAGCCATCACCGTGGAACAGGGCACAGGCTTGCCCCCAAAATACGATTCCTTGAAGGGGAAACCAATGCAGGTTTTTAAGTCAGCTCTAGTTTCTCTGACTACTTGTTTCTAACCACTACAGAAGGTTCTGTAGCTTCCATCCTGTAAAGACAGGCATCAGAACGAGATGGACTTGCATGATCAACCTATTTTTCCCCATAGAAAATTCTTCCTGAGTGCAGAGGGAACGTACGCCTCTGTCCTCATCATAAGCCAAGCAGTACACAAGCAGTACAGTGGTGCTTGTTCCTCTCCTCAATTCACCCTCTGCGGTTATAAACAAAGGTTAAAAAACTTTCTGTCCAAGTGCATACAGTATTAACTAACTCAGACATTAGGCTTTTTTTAAATCAGCAGCATAAAACCATACTGTTAGATAGCATTATTAAGAACTAACTTCCCAATACAATAGAACAGGTTTCACAACTATAACATTTTCTACTTTAACGAAGTGTATAGATGGTGTTCAAGCCACATACCACCAAGAATTATTGCTATTTCTCCCTGACAAGGAAATTCAAAGGTACTAACAGAAAGTGTTGGATAGAAGATGAAGGTGATATTGTACTTTGCAGTAACTTAAAATGTCCATTTAGCAATTCAAAATTAATACAAACTGACATAGTTAGACAGTACAATTGCTAGATGTTCTTATATGTGTACCAACACATCCTCTCCCTCCCACCCCCTCAAAAAAAAACCAAAAATCAAAACCCACCACATTGCACCAGAAAATAAGCAGAACTCAAGCTGCAACCAGTAACACAATACTTCTTGCTCAAATAAACTTCGGTGAAATAACTTCAGATCATTGTTAACATTATTTTAGCTATCATCCCATAACAAGCCTTTGGAAAGTACTGTATCTGCTTATGTGAGAACTGATTTTAAAAACAGAATTTTTAGTTAATAGAGAGATTTATCTGCTACAAATAAGAAGGAAAGTTATTAACACAGAAAAGTCACTGCAAACACTATTCTGCAAGGTAGCCTTCCCATCTTAGTTCCCTTTTAACACTGCTAAAAACACAGCTTAATAGGAAAGCAGACAAAAAAGAAGCATTACATTGTTCACTCTATTCAGTATTTTCTCAAGTACCAAGCAAGAAAAAAAATCTCATTCCTCTGAACTTTACAATGTGGTCTCACTCTCACTCAATGATAAGGCATCACCATAATTACTATTATCATAATTATTAGTCATCCTCTTTATTATCCCCAAGTTCCATCTGGATCACAACTTTTACATGATTCAGACATAAATGACAACAAATGATACTGTACTACTTTTAGAGACATAGGGTGAGATTAAGTTATGAAAATCTCAACTTGGCATAATTTATTTTATTTATGTTTTGTTTCCCCAAGTTAGTAAAATGTAGACAGCCAGTGAAACACCATAAACAGATGTTACAGTTTGCATGAGCTGGGATACCATCTTACAGGGATGGAATATTGTTTAGGGCTATATATATTAAAAATATTAAATAAAATGATACAGCTAAGGTTTTCTTGGATCCTTTCTTCTGCTCCTGAAACTGCTCTATTCTTTGTGATTACCAGGACAACTTTTGAAGATCACTTCATCTTCTGTTTATGGAAAATGTTTCTGGCTCACAAACAAGATGTATTCTCTTGCCTTTCTAAAACCTTGATAGATAGGTTACAGACAAAAGACCTACATCTATAAGAGCAGTCTCTCGTGCATGCTATTCCCAGTACCCCTTATCAAGCAGAACACTTAGAACGTCTTTTCTAAAACTCATTTAATGAACATAATACCCAAAGAACTTCAGTAAATGTATATTCATGTATCTCAAACTTTTGGTCCAAAACAAATGATGTTAAAAGTTAAATCCAAATAGAATTATTACCATCAGATTTATCATATCAGCTCTGCTTACACTCCAAAATCAATAGCCCTGACCTCAGAAGAAAATATTACTGCCAGTAATCTTTATTGGTTGCATAATGGTCAAGATGTCAATAATGCAAAAACAGAAAACACACCTCACCTCAGCATAATTGTATTACACAGATCTCTAGGTCCATCTTTCCTTTCCAAGAAACAGAAAAAGGTGACCTACCAAAGCAGCAAATAAGAAAAAGGCAGTGTGACATTGCACAGTTCAGTGCTTTTGCAGTGCCCTTGTGCCTCGTCTCAGAGACATCAGCATGGTGTCAGAGCAGAAAAGCATACAAGTTGATTCTACAGAGTATAGTTAATAGCATAAGCTTTTGGACTCCATCAATCTGTGTATCATGTATGAAAAGGGGGAAAAAACTGAAAAAAAAACTAACAAACAAAAAAACAACAGATAAGCTTGTTTCAGAATATGAAGACCAGGATTATGTCACTTCCAACACACCCAGATGCATATATGCATGACAGGATTTCTAGGACGTCTCCAAAATATAATTAATCTAATTATGCTGATAGTTAAGCACAAGTGTTGATTAAGGGAGCTCTCTCTGTTAGCTTCAGATATAATTAGCATAACATGAAAAAATCCTTGCCTTTGGGAAAGGCAAGGAGGAAAGGCAAAGTTCTAGATACATCAGAATATAGACATGCACAATTCATAACCGTAAACACAGCTGAATGTGCAATTGTATATGTTCTTGGTTTTCTGAAATACCTACATGGGAATACAGTTCAAGAGAACAGTAGCCTGGGGCTGAGCAGATACCTCAGGGCATCTAAAAAGGCATGAGCCACCTATGGTTAGGCAACTAAATCTCATCCCCAGTGATTAGAGAAAGTGTCATCTGACTTGACACTGCACCAGAGACCTGAATAACAGGACTCCTTTCATTGCTGAGAATTTCTTCCATTCCCATTATTACCCATTTTCTACCCTCACTTTCCTTTCGTTTCCTTCTTCCTCATGTACCTCCTAACAATGCTTTTTTTCAAATATACAATGGGACATACAATTTTGTTTTTACAAAACCTTTTTAAGTAACCAAGAAATGTTAAAATAAATGTCACAATTCATGCCTTCTTTAATTTGTTCAGCATTGATGATTAATAAAATCAGCAGAACACTGAACAGATAAGAATATTCATGGGCTTCCTTCTCCCTCTCCATTAAGTTCCCAATCCAGCCAACACCTGTGAGAGTAGGGGCGGGGCGAGAAAAAGATTTAATCCGTATAACTGTTGCCAAAGGATATCGGTACACCTAACTCATCCCAACATTTGGAAATGTCTACTTTATTAATTCTGTAACTCCAGCAGAAAACACTGTCAGTTATTTCTTCATCTCTCACCCTCATACCAACATTTGGAAATGTCTACTTTATTAATTCTGTAACTCCAGCAGAAAACACTGTCAGTTATTTCTTCATCTCTCACCCTACATTAGAAAACATCTGATATTTACGTAAGCTCTTTCCCATTTTTTCATTTCTAGGAAAAACAAAGTAAGGAAGTTAAGAACATCACCTTACTTAAAAACGAATTCTTACCCAAATAAAAAGGGTCACTATTCTCAGAACCGGCAAGAATGAACAGAAATCCTGAGTTATGAGCTAATTTCAAAATAATCAGACACTTTAACCATGTTCCAGCCTTTTGCAGAGAAAGGTTATGAAAAAGGGAAAGACAGGGAAGGGTGGGAAAGGCTGGTCTCCATACTGAAAAAAAAAAAAAAAAAAAAAAAAAAAAAAGAGATGATTCTGAGCATAAATACTTGTGGATACACTGGATACTTTCTAATTTACGATCCTATATAGCATATGATAATGCGAACATCCCGGGACTTTGACACCTATAGAAACCTCTGAAAACCTACCGCTGAGGAAAAACACGTGCTGCAAGATAACTTACCACTGTTGTGCCAAATACAAAAAACACTTTTCTCTAATAATCCCAGAATAGAAAACAAATAACCTATAGGGGGTTCTCAAAGCAAAGAGATTTTAAAATTGGAGGAATCATGCATTCTGATCAGATTGGCAGAGCATCACAATCTATATGGAAGCTGCTCAGGAAATTATTCAATTCTAGAATATTTTTTTAATTACAGATTACACAGAAAAAACACACTTCCTGTCCTGATTTTATTCCATCCAATGGCCTCCAGTACCTAATATGACTTTTGTGCTACTTTTCATCCTTTCTTATCCTTCCATCAGAATGGAACATCGAAAACTGCACAGGAAGCCCATTGCACTTTGTTTTAAAAATGCAAAAGAAAATAATTTGACCCTGCTTTCAAATTATTTCTTGGTTGTTCCAAATAACACCTATTGTATGCTGCTGGCCCAATTCTCACTGAATAAATTAATTTTGCAGAAGACAATATCATTAATATAGGGAGCACGGTTAACAGTATTTAGTTATCCAGGTTTGGTGACGTACATATCTTTTGGCTGCTCTTGAAGTTTGCAGTCCATTGTATACTTCCTAGCTGAGCCATTTGACAAAAAAATCTCCAACCTCACTAACTGATCTTAGCTTAATGGAATTGTCAGAGGACACTGGGTTCACAGAGAAGAAGAAGACCCAAGTCAACCATATGGCCCATTTCAAAGGCTATGCTCTGCAGAAACAAGCAAATGCATTTATGCAGCTTTTCAAGTATAGCAGTCCAGCATTCTCAAAAAAAAAAAAACAAAAAACCAAAGATTAGGACTTAAGTTGTGTGAAAAAGCCATTACTATATCTTTTATTCATATTGAGAAAGGACAATTTCACAGAATAATTGTGCTTAAAACTGAAGAAGTGTCTAAATTATCTGAAGAAGGACATAGGTTATCACTACATTAATGCATCAGGAGTTTTTTTATTTTTTTTTTTTTTTTTAAGTACTCCGGTTGGTATGTTAAAGATGACAGCCCAAATCTACTAATGTCAAATTTGAAATTAACGTCACACTTTGCTGGGCAGACTTCCGTTTGTGAAGGAATGCCAATGATTAATATAACTTTTCATTAGAAATATTTCTTTGAACAGTAGGCACACAAATCATATTACAGGTTACATGTAATAAATTATCTGAAATTCACTTTTATTATTTATCCATATCTACAGATTTGCAAAGGATTACAGAAGTATAAAAATGTTAACTAAATTTCCTCTTAAAGAGGAGTTCTTGTATATACCTCAAATACTTCTACTAGCATATGTAGGGCATTTCAGTAATAATGACTTAATGTTGATCAAGCCTCTCCCAGCACATTCCTCCCACTGCAGGAATTTTACAGGTCTCAGAACAGGTTTCAGGTCTGACTTCTTACAGTATGAACTCTAATAGCCTAGCTATACTGACAGTTAAGGAGTTGGTTCACACGACTAATGCATGAGCATGATAACATTTTTCTGTTGTGGTCAAAACCCACAGTAATTAACAGACAAAAAAACCACACACTTCCTTAAGGAAAAAGTAGATGAAGTATCATCTGTAATTTCATGATACTGTTATGATTTCTGATGAAGACAGCACTCCTTATAGTTTTCTGGCTCTCTTAAGAAGTCTGAGGATGCCATCTGGCAACCTCATGGTTGCAATAAGAAAAGGAAAGCAACTCAGGCAGACATGGACGGCTCATATGGATTCTCCTCTTTGAACCCTTTCTATCGAGAACTGATGTTGCTATTGAGCTTTGCTTAACATTACATCACAGCACATTCCTTTCAATGTAAGAGAAAATCTTTTACGATTGAGTCAATGCACTATCCTGCAAGATTTTTTCTGTCATTCTTAAATTGATGTGATGGGTATCCTTACGTCCTTCTACCCAAATGGACAGCAATTCAGGCATCATTTTAGCTTATCTTTTGTTACTGCCAGCAGTTCTCTAGCCACCCAAGTAAAGAGTTAAATCATTGCTCTCCCTTATGTGCAGCTCTCCCTCATGTGCAGGTATTGAAAGTATGTTGTAATTCATGAGAAGTTTCATCAGACGTTAAGGATAAAATTAAGTCTTGCAGTGTAGATTTTACAATTGTACTGTAAATGTTCTTATTTAACTCCTGATCCGAAAAAAAAAAGTAAAATCTTTACACTTTAAATTAATATGGTATGTTAGATCTAGTTACAATGTGGAGGACTACTTTTTTGCTAAAGACAGAAGAAAAGTAATTTTGGCTATAAGAGTGAGGAGAGTACAGAGCTGAACGTGAACTACTTTAGATGCTGTCCTATGTACTACAGGGTCTGCTGAGACTCTATGTCTTGCACCACAAGGAAGGATACATTTTAAGAGCGTAGGAGAGAGAGAGAATGCGTCAAAGCTAGAGCAAAGTTACTTTGCCTGACATACTCCCACATCGACTGTTAAACTGCTGCATGAGAGTCTAAAAATCACTTTACTTCCAGACTAGAGTAGATGCAATTGTTCTTATGCAGTTACTTCTGCTGCAGTAACCTTAGGAATTACAGCTCCCGAAAGACTGGCTGGTGTACACTTCCAACCTGCTACCACCAGAGGACCTTTATTCAGGTTGCTCACCTTGAATTAATCATCATAAAGCAATTGTTCTGTCACCTCTGAGAAGTTCACCAGCCAGGAGTTTTCCTGAGCACTCTGGAAATATAAGTTTACCTTATTCACTGTTTCAGCACATCCCATTAAACCATGAGTCCTAATGTTTACAGACTAGCCAGTCACCCACCCTTGCTGAAACCATTTCCTCGCCAACCGATCTTTCCACTGTGTACAAAAAGCATAAGCATTTAACATTTCACTGCTGGGTAGTGTTACACATACTTTGCAAATTAACTAGGTAATCTAAAACCAGATAAAGAGCAGCAGCTTGGAGAAAGAGTAATTTCTTGATGGCCGTTGTGTACAGCTCTTATTTTTTAAATTCAAGAGAAGAGCAGAATGTACCATGTGCAGCAAAATATCCACCTTACCTTTTGAAAAGCCATCCTGAAACATACTGAAGAATTCAGCTTAAACACTCTTCCAGCTTTTCACAAGATGAGACTTAAGCATGGACTGACTGCCGTAGAGAACATTTTTCTAGACCCAGTGTTTAGAGAAAGCAGAGGACTGAGGCTATAATATGTACCTATCCTTTAACTGGTAAGTACTTGAGCTCATGCTGCTTATAGCTGGAACAAATTCCACACAGCATTCTTAGGAAAATTCATCGGACTATTCAGAGCCTTCTTCATATTGCAAACATACACATCAAGAAATCTCCTTCTCCAAATACATCTCTAAAACCTTACTTTTACATTTCAGCACAATGTAAGTGCATATCTGGAAAGCGTAACAGTATTTCAAACAACTTTAAAGGCATTTAAAGGCATGCCTGTATTCAGCATAAATTTAAAACGTATTAGTATTGTCATAAATTTTACACTACTGCTGACAGGAATTTTACAAAATTCATTTTATAAACCAGATTCTGCAGTCTCCACTCAGTTGAAATCTTATTCAACTAGACCTTAAGCTCATGCAGACACAAAAAAAATCCACTTTTTAGAAGTAGTTACAAAGTTGACAGTAGAGAAATACAGAATGTAAAAAATGAGATTTCTCGCACAATAGTTTTCACTTAATAAAGCATATTTAATAGAATAGAAATATAAGAGAAATAGGACTGTTTCTGCAACTATTGACAACAAATGAGAATAGATGCATAATTCAATCCTCATATTGACCATAAAAGTAGTAATTCCTCTGCAATTCCATTTATTGCTAGCTTTTCTGTTATTGTTTTATACTGAATCTTATTGAAGAAGCTACTAGAACAGATAAACTGAAAATCAGACAGCATCTAATAGCATTAAGAATCCTAAAAAACCTTCCCATTATCTACTCCTTTTGCCTAATCTTGTGTGCACATTTCCTTCTCTTAGTCTTTATTATTAAGCACATTTAATTCTTGTTTTGAGAATTAATTCACCCATGCCTACTGCTTATTTCCTATTGGAATTTTAAATCCATCTGTTTGCTACTAAACATTTCTCATCACAATCAAATATGTCCAAAAAAAATATAGACCAAATGCACTCCTTGTCAATACTTTGTGACCCCATTGTCATTCTTCTGTTATCACCATGACAAAAAACCCCTTGTTAAGTTTATCAGAATTTCTGTTAGGATTACAGATGCAAAACTGCAAGGTGGAAAGTCTAGAAAAAGGAGGGATAAGATAAAAGCTCTTTAAGAAACTTCTAGTACTAATGACCTTATGATATATGTGCGGCAAAAAAATCCAAAACCACATAAACAGGCATTCTCTGGTCCAAATACTTTTGAATCTGATATATTTCTATGGCCTTTTTTTCTTTTCTTCTTCTTTTTTTTTTTTCTTTTTTTAAAGAATGCCCTGAATGTTTCCTTCTCCCCAGCTGGTTTCCCTAGAATCCCTGTGACTACTAATGTAGGAAAAAAACTAGTTTTCTTGTGTACAAATATCAAAATTCAACCCTAAATTACAGATTATCTGCATAAATGCCACTGTTAAATTTATATTTGCTGCCAAGAACATTTGCTGCTTACAAGGTCTTCAAAGTGATACTAAATCAATTAAGCTTACTCAAAATACGTGGGATTCAGGTATCAATCTGTTTTCACACTAAACAAGCTTTGGACTGATGAGAAGTATCAGTAACCTTTCCCAAAACGCTGAACTGGCCTGTTTTCCAATTTAGCCATTGATATCTTAGTTTCTCCAACTTGGTATACTACTTGGAACCTGTATAATTAGCATTCATACACATAAAAGTTATTAATGCTGTATAAGTTGTTAAAATAAAACATACAAACCAAGCTGATTAAAACATCTGTGTATTATTTGGTATTTTTCATAGCCACCATTTCAAAATAGTTTGTGCTATCAAGCATCATGTTTGTTTGTGTACTGTCAGTTTCTTCAGTATAGCCACATGTAACAAAGAATGAATAGTCTGTCATAATTTCTCCATCACAGTTTATCACCACAAAGTTTGGTAGTACATTGGTATAATAGGTAATTAATATTAATATATACAACGCTTTTTGACTTTATCTGCTGCAAACTAATGCAATTATGTAGGATTTTATTAGTAAGAATTCCTAAATAAGCACACGTTAGAAGAATTATCATTCATTCCCTGCAGACTGCTTATATATTTCATCAGGCCATTATCTGATCTGAATAACAAGAACAATTGCATAATAAAACACATTACTGCTGACACATGCAACTTAAATATTCTATCAACTTTATATCTTCACAGCAAGAGGTCTTTTTTAAGTCCTCCATTGTTCTTCTGAATTAGATTGACCTGATTTGACATTTTCCTATATCAACAATTATGATCAAGATTGTACATACATGTATGATCAAATATAATATGTATCAAACTTAATTGCCAGGATTTGACTCAGGTTGTTTCCTTCAGCAGCAAGTAGTAATTACAGCAGAAGTGGAGTATGTATTAAGTCATTTTTCATACAGATACTGAAATATTGCCAGGAGATAGCCTAGATTTAAAGAAAATCCAAAAGAAAAATAATGGAGATTATGGTCCAAACTAATCAAGTCATTAAGTATGCTGTGATTCAACCTAAACTAAACAATGTAGTTTCTATCTGATTAGTCAAATATATTTGAATCTGTTTTCTTTTATTATAAAAATAGACACTTTGTTGGGCATTCAACATTGCACGCTGCATGTTTGGGACCACCTAGCCGAACAGAAAGCTTAACCTAATAAACTTCTCTGTATGCAGTCTCAAAACAGTTCATGTAATTTATCTGGATATATTATTTTAACGCTCTGCCCACAAGGAGTACAACACAGCAATGAGCCATGTCAAATGTTACCTACTCAAAAAAAAAAAAAAAAAAGAAAAAAAAGCTTTGTTTTTAACTGAAAGATAAATTCATAGTACCAAAACAATAACAGTAGGATTCCTTACTAAGCCAGCTAATGTGTTATTATTTTATTTCAAGTTCAGAAGTTCATTGGGTATTTTTTTCTGTCATAAATGTTACTGTCAGTTACCCAAAGAATATTGTGATGCAATATCAAAGTCACCCTTATTCACTACCTCAGAACTTGTAGCCTTTGCTTTGTAATTATTCTTAGCTTTAAGATCATGAATACCTGAAAGCAACTCTGAATGTCATCCTTCTGCTACTGCAGATTTACCCTTTCCTGCTTGTCACATTAATTTCCTACATAAATTTTGTCTAATTACCTTTACTGTTATGACATAAACTAATTTCTTTACTTCAGAAAGAAAAGCTTTTAATTTGACCCTAATAAACTTTCACTCCTGGAGACATTTATTAGTTGTGAATGATTTTGAATTACACCTGAAAATTCAACATTAATTTCACATTAATGCTGAATAAAATGCACTTGTAAATGCATGTTTAACAGCTTCTAATGACACAAGTTAATTCTGATTAGGTGAACAGTAAAAACATAATACATAAGAGATTTGAGTTGTATAGTTTATTTACAGTACCATTTATTATTCTGAATTTGTACTGTAAATTTGTCAAGAATTTGTAAAGAGGTAAGCTTATTTTATTCAAATTAAAATCCATACCGTCCCTACAATAGATACAATAACACATGAAGAATTTAAACCCAAGTCCATTTGGCAGGAATAGAGAAAAAATGCTGAAATGCTATCGATTCTTTCCAGTACATTCAAAACACCTGACTCAACTCTATTTCTACTGACATAACACAAATGTTTTATTTAGATATTAGAAAACATGAGCAAATATTTTCATTGACATACTTTTCATCCTTATTTCTTCCTTCTACCTAGGAAACAGTTAACCCTCAACTACTAGTACTAGCTGTTTCCTCTCCACCTATCTCTAGCAGAGATGCACCAAATGTCGATAATGGGTTCACTGTCCCAAGAGAAATAATGCCTGTAGAAGTTCTCCTTTCCAGTTGCAGATGTATTTACTGCTAAATAGCACCTAACAGCAGACTCTTCATGACATACCTTTATTTGATCTTTGTACCTTCTGTCAACTCTACAGCTCAGCCACCAAACCTCAATCCTACTGTTCATGAAGCGCTCTTAAACGAATTTATCATTTTGTTTCCCCTAGATCTTTCACACCTATTTAAAAAAGTGCCATCAGTACTTTTGAATATGTCCCATAAAAGCACTTTGAAAGCAAAGCTGTTGTCTGGAACTGTCAGCCTCATTAGAAGAAATAATATACATACATTTTATACATATAAAACTTCATGAAAAATCTAACAACTTCAGAGATGTGCACTAAAAATGCTTACAGCTGAATGCAGACAAAAACACTTAATATCTATAATCCACACACATTTTACATTAAACGGAATGCCCTGTCAGCTGGCATTACTTAGCAGGTCATACCATGCTGTAGACCCCTCCTGAGGGAGCGTCTCTTTGTTTAGATTTTGTCTGAAATCTACCACATACCTGTACTCTGACTAAGGTAGACCTTAAACAATACTTGACACACTCAGTTTCTTTACACAGTTATTCACCTGCTTTTATTTTCTCGTAAAAGATAAGGAAACCACTTCATGCACTTTTCCCACTGAAAACAGTTCAAGTTACCACAGTCAAGTTCCTCTCTGACCAGAACAGTGTGACTTAGAAGCAGAAATACACACACGTATAAATAAAGATGTGTTTGTGTGCATACATGTGTGTGTCTGCTAAGAACAGGTTTGGAGGAGCGGAAGAATATAGGGACTGAAACCAAGCATAGAGTATTTACTTACTAATGCAGTCCGCTCGGACCTCTTTGGAAACCTGAAGGAGTCTCCGCTTTCCCCTCCTCCCAGTCAGGCGCCGCGTTGTGCCCCTAGTCCACACAGGCCCGAAAGGAACTGCAAAGAGAGAGAAGCACATGCCACATCAGGCAGTTCTGTTTTGGTGGGATCCAGCGCCGCTGCCGCTAGCTCCTCGGGGTTATCCCTGCTTTCAGAGCAGACTCCTGCAAAAGAGTCATCCTTCCAAAGATATTTTTTTTTTTTTTTTTTTTTTTTTTTTACCAGCGATTAAAAAAAAAAAGCTCTCCCGAGGCTCCGGCACCCTAAAATTTTCGGGGGGTGGGGGGGGCTGGCGGGGAGGGGAGAAGAACGGTACCTGCAACTCTCTCCGATGAGGCCGGCAGAGAGAGAGGAAGGGAGGGAGAGAGAAGGAGGGAGAAAGAGGGAGGGAGGAGAGAGGGAGCGAGCGCGGAGCGGGGAGGAGGGGTGTGGGGTGTGCGTGTGTGTGCGCGCCGGCGGGGCGGGGGGCGGCGGGGCGGCTCTGGCCGGGGGCGCGGCGGCTGCCGGCTCTCCCCGCCCGGCACCGGCGGCTGCAGGCGGGCGGCCCGGGGGGACGGTGAGGGCCGGGCCGGGGCGGGGGGGGCGCTCCCCGCCGGTCCCCGCGGAGCCCCCCCCCCGCCGCCGCTCAGCTCGCTCACCTGCATTTCCTTAACGAGCCACTTGATGGCCGGCAGCAGCGGCGGACCCCCGGCCACCGCCGCAACTTTGGCGGCCGCGGAGCCACGCCGCCCCGGAGCTGGGGATGGGGAGGTGCCGGCCGCAGAGTGCCGCTCCGGGCGGGGACGGCGCCGGCGGCCGCCCGGCGAACTTTCCGCCCGGCGGCGGGTGACGGGGAGGGGGGCTCGGGGGGCTGGGGAGGGGCGGGCGGGGAGGGAGGGAGGGAGCGGCGTGGGGCTGCGCCGAGCCCCGCGTGTCGGCGCCGCAGCCGCGCAGCGAGGCCGGTGGCGGGGCGCGCTCCGCCGCCCGCCTCCCCCCACCCGGCGCCGCCTCCTCCCACCGCGCTCCCCGGCGTGTGCGAGCGGAGCGAGCCAGCTCCTCGCTATTAATAATAATAAGCCCTATCCCCACCTTCCTCCTCTCCCTGGGAAAACAATTAATAATGCATTAAAATAATGCACCTTTAAAGCCACCGGCTGGCAATAATAAAATAATAATATTACCACCACTTAAAAGAGCGCTGCTGTGGATGTGGTGGCGAGGCACGTTTTCCTATCATTCACACCCAAGTGTGAGTACAAATTACGCTTCTGGTATTCGTAACTCCCTTTCCCCTACCGGAGCAACTACCATTACCACCATCAAAGAGAAAGTCTCTCTCCAAACCCGAGTGGAGACACTGAGTCCCCGAGTGCCTGCTGTGGCTGGGCTGCAAGCAGGGCACCCCCCCTTCCGTTCGCCCCAAACCAATCTCATCGCTTCTCCTCCTCTTTTGCTTATACCGGTGGGTTAAGCATTGCGTTTGGCCCTTTTAGTGTTTTCCCTTCCGTTCCTCCCCTGACGGTAGTTTGTGTATTTTAAATAAAGATTTCATTCTGCCAACCCGCAGGAAGCTTTTAACAAGATGCAGCTGAGCGTGTCGATATCTTATATCTTTTTACTGCTGCTCCGGCGTGTACATCAACTCCAAACTCATTTCTTTTCTTCTCCGCCTGATACTGTAGCATCTCAGAGACGGCGGCGGCGGCGGCAGCAGCAGAGCGCTGCTCCCGGGGGGCACTTTTACTTTGCCCTCAAAGTATCTCCTAGCAATGAGAGCCGTCGGAGCGCCCCCCACCCCCGCCCCACCCCCCTTCTCTACGGCAAAATGCTGGGGTGATTGCTGTAAGATTTCCACTTCCACCGATAACACTATACAGTCTGAGAGCAGACGGGGTGAGGGGGGTGGGGATTTTCTTTTTGTTTAGAATACAGTTTTGTGTGTGCTCTATTTTTAATTAAGATTTTTCCAGAAATAGATCCCATCGAGATTTAATTTACGAAGGTATTTCTGACGCTGGTCAATACTGTCTTTCAAGAGGAACATTTGCAATCATTTCCTCCCCACAACGATGCGCAAATGCTCTTCACAGACCTTAAACCGTTTATGAAAGACTGAAAAAGGGATTTTGTTGTTGTTCTTTTTTTGTGGTGTGGCGTTTGGTTTTTGGTTTTTTTGGTTTTGTTTTTTTTTTTTTTAATTTTCACTTCATCTGCATTAAAATAAAACTTTGTTCAGCATGCCGGCTACCTCTTATTGATTTCTGTTTTTTAAGAGGTGCTATTTTTCCTTTTTTCCCACCGGGATGTTTTGAATCAAGGTGATTTCTTGCCATAGTACGTGTTTCCCAACCCCTAGCCGTGCAGTTCTTGCCTGCCGGTCCCCCTGCTACCCCGCGGCTCCTGAGCCGTAACCACCTCCTCACGCTAAGGCTCAAGCACCAGGTTGAACCAAAGGAGAGGCACCGCGCGGGCCTAAGGCTCTCCAGAAGGTCAAGGCAGCCGCAGGGGCCTCTGGCGAGGGCTGCGAGGTGATACATCCCCACCGGCGGAGGAGGGAGCGTGACCGGGGGCGGCCCCCGCCCCGGGCCACCCCGGCCCCGCCGCCGGGCGCGGCTGAACGAGGCAGGGGCGCCGCGATGCCGCCGGGGCAGGCGCGGGGCTGCGCGGCCGCGGAGGGCCCCGCTCGGCCCGTGGCCACCGCACGGCAGCGGGTCGGGTGAAGCGCTCAGCCTCCACCCCGGGAAAGGGACAGGTAGGAGCGCGCAATCCTAGAAGTGAGAGAGGGCGCATCGTCCACTTGCAGGTATTATTTCAGCTGCGAGGTTTACCCTGCCCAAGCCAAAGCACTGCCCTTAGAAGAGTAGGGGCGATGGAGAGCTCCTGATACACACCTGGTACTGGGCGTCGCTGGTTTTTCTCTCAGGTTCACTACAGCTCAACTTGACCTCGTTTGAAGCATGAAGATTCAGAGTTTGGGGGAAAAAAGAAAAAAAAAAAAAAGAAGAATGCAAAAATATTTCCCTCACCTTTATTTAAAGAAAAAAACCAAATGGAGGCTAAAAATTGTGCTATTGTACAGTGCACCTTTATTGAGACGGGCAACACAGCCAGTTAAATATTTCCTCACAGTGATGTTTTCCCCTTTGGCAGACCATTTGTGAATATCGCTTTAATTTACAAACAAATACGGCATCACTAATGTTTGTAAAACTGATTTTATCTATACAGTAAAACACTGCTAAATGCAGTAGAAAATTAAGTATTCTAACATCTTAACACTCATTGTCAAAATGGAATTATATATCTTTCATTCCTGTGTTCCTTTTGATCTTCAGTCTTTCCCTCTGTTTTTTCTTTTACTTACATTTTTCCAGCTTACTTTGTCTTATTCCTTCATTTCACTGCAAATTTCTTCACAGGATTAAATTCTACAATTTGTAATATATTGATATATATAACCTTTCATGAGTACCGAAGTTTTGTGCAGTATAGTACGTTAAGAGATCTCATCACCATAGTTTATGTGAAGCCTAAATAAAGGACCTAGTCTGCATCCTGAGCATTATACTATGCTTTTTAAAGTTTGTGAAGGCTGGGGTCAATTTAACATCAGAAATGTTGCAAAGTTGGTCACATGAAAGCAGCTGGGAGAAAATCACGTAGAAGTAAACAAGAAATAAAAATAAAATGTTCCAAATATTAATTTAGAAATAAAAATATATCAGGATTAAGAAAATCTCCAAGCTGCAGTGTCTGCCAGATCTTATGACACCTTTAATCTGAAATAAGTAAGTCTAACATAGAGCCAGTACTGCACCTATACCCGACTAAGATACAGTAGGAAAGGTGATTTGTATATCTGGTTTTTTAGGAATTAGTTGTAGTACTAACTATGCTGTTTTGTACACCACCAGCACTTCTGTTTGGGCCCATTTCTATTTCTTTTTTGCAACCCACCTATGAAAAGTATGGTTGAGGTTGGGCATTTTAAAAATAATGATAATGAAGCTTGTGCAAAGGAAAAAGCAAGCCTCAGAAAACTGCAAAGCTGACAGTTTTAAGATGCAAAATACCATCTTATTTTACTTCCTCCTTTAGGTGTCTGTGGGCACACATGCTTCTTTTTTTCAGCCAACTTCAATCCTCAGACTTCTTTTCATGGACTAACATCTGCAAAGAAAAGCAGTAGACTTTTTGGTATGTAGCGTATTTATAACCACAATGAACAAAAAGAGGTTGAATCATCCCATCCCAAAATAAAAGTTATGAGAGAAGAGGAATAGAAGATGCATGGGAAAGAACACAGCAAGAAAGGCTTTCTGAAACTCCTCTTGAGTATTTTTTCCTAGGACAGAGTCCAACATCTCCTGCAAGAAACTGAGAAGATGACTCAGCAATCTGTAACCACCTGGAAGGCAAAAAGGACCATTCCTGCAAACACCAGGTGCCTGCAAGCAGCTCTGAAACCCTGATATCTTCACATAATTGATTTGTGTGATGCAGCTTCATCAGCACAAGCTTCCCATAGCTGTACCTTCCTTATTCACACTGGTCAGAGCTAACCATTTTATTCTAAGGAAGAAGGAAAGTATTCAGATGAAAAATTACACAGTACCAGTATTAATATACTTTCTGAATAATCATATTTTAAAGCAAACAAGTGAAAAGATGATATGTATTTCTTCTCACTGTGTGTAAAACATAATTGCCCATTGTTCAAAGTCTGTGTCTGTACACTGCACATACTCCAAATGATGAGAGAAATTAAGAAAGAATTGCATGCATATACACAAATTAGCTTCTTTACAAAATGAAAGAAATTTATCTTTGAGAAAGTGTTTCCTACTTTTTGATCACAAAGTGCCTAACAATGTACTTGCTGAAATAATATTTCATTTTCAGGTTGCTGGAATGGAGTTCCTTTGCCTACAAAGGACTAGGTAGGCACCCAAGAGCCGAATGCCTGATGGGTCATAATGGGAATTTTTCCTGGGAAATGAGTGTAGCTCAGGGAGCATGACAAAATGTATTAATGAGAAAAAATATAGGTTTTTTATAGGAGAGTCATATTTATATATTAACTACATTCATTTATAGAACAACACCAACAACCAAATCTCCAAGTGCATGTGCTTTAAAATATTTTGGTAATACTACTTGTATCTGGTATTATTTTTTTAAAAAAGTTTAAAAAGCTAAATAAATAGTTCAAACTAAGATGTTATGCAAGATGTTCTTAAGTGTCTTTTTTCTTTTGATCAAGGGACTAAATGGGCCTTTGGATCCCCATTATTGAGAAAGTATTTTTTCCTGTATGACTGAATGCAGTAATTTTTCTTCATTATTCCTGACCTTTTATGTGTTAACTGTCTCACACTGCACAAAAGAATTGTATCTATTTTTAGTAACATCAGGTGGAAATCTTGAACATTTAAACTGTAGAGCCCAGGTCAGAGTGTTTGCATGTGACGGTCTAAAGCCATTTCCCCTTGTGTCCTTCTCCCTAAACCTCTATTTAGGCACCTATGTTTGAATTCATACAATTGCTGTCTCTTGTTATTTCATTAGAGCAGCAAGCATTAGCTAAGAAACAAAAGTCTTCAGTGTGATTCTACTGAATGTGCTTAGCTCTGGCTAGGCACCTGCTTAATTTTAGCCAAGAAGACAAAAAAAAGGAAAACCAGCTTCACGTCTTTGGGTCAAGGTAGATTTCTAATGGTTAGAGGTCAGCCTGAGAATAAATATGAAGAACTATTTATCCTACATCAATATACGTTTGCATTATTGTTCCTTTCACTGAAACAGCTGGTGTTAGATTTGAAAGCCTGTCTGACCGGACCACATGTCTGACCAGTATATCAGTACCGCCGTCCATGTAGGCCTTGAAAAATTCCAGGGATTTCAGTGCAATGCATGCAATGCATTGAAACATGCATTGAAGTCTTATCACATTGTAGTCCATTATGGATTTAGATTCTGGTCTGCAGTACTGAAGAGAAAGCAAGATTTTGCCATTTAATTTAGTGAGAACAGGGTTGGTCTCCAAATGAGTAACCTCATCTCTGTTCTTAAGCAGAGGACCTGGTAAGAGCTTGACAAGTGTTTCATTAATCCACCCACTGATATTTTGATTGAGTTTCTTATATACTTGGAGTACAGATTGAAGAAAACTTAAGATTTCTGAAATGAAAGGAAAAAACAATGCTGTTCTCACCTTAAAGCCTCTTTTTTCACTAATTCCTACAAGATATGTCTTGAGCAGCATATGTTTTATATCCTTGACTAAAAAGAAGTGAACTGTTAAAAATAACGTAAAACTATGAAGATGAGAGAATAAGGTGATACTTTTGGGAAAAAAACGATGACTGATGGCAGAACTACTTAAGGCAGATAAAAAGCATCATAGTTCTCTTTGCGGTCTTTTAATAATGACCTTAATCTCTATTATACTAGTGGTTTAAAGACAGAAAGGTCTTTGGTCATGTCCCTGGTGGAACATGTGTCAGATAAGCATGTTGTTTTTAATTCGTGGACTAATGTAATACAAGCTGAATTTTTTATACATCAAATCATGTCTTCATGAACCATAAAATCTCTTCCTTCTTCTTGACTTACCCATCTGATTACTTTTACCTTTTCATTTTAGGGTTTAATGGGTATCTCTTTAATTCCTCCACAAATTAAAACCAAATCTTTATACCATTGCAGTCAATGGAAAAAGTCAATGCAACTTAAAATGTTCTGTACATGGCTTGTTAAAATACTTCTTTAATACAAATTAAGTGAAGAATGAAATCTTCAGAGAAAATAATTATTTTAGAGAATCAAAGGGATGTTCGTCAGAAGTGTTTCACAGTGTCTGGAAAACAGGAATGCTTATTCTGTATAATTCAATTTTTGGTGAAAAGCTAATTTATTCTCATTTTTTTTCCTAAGGTCCAATTAGGTTTCAATAGCCTATTTAAATTAAGATTTATCCTCACTTTGGTGTTTTCTATTACCTCTTGCAACTATAATTGGAGGCAGGACTGTTTATTATGCTCTAGACTGTATTACACCTTTCATTGCAGAAATATTTGGGTATCTGCAGATAGGACACTATTTGCAAATTGTAACATACTTCAGGTACAAGCTGTACCTAGTACTTAAATTCAGAGTTCTTAGTTTCCACTGAAACTCCAAACTCATAATATAACTCATAATATTCTCAGCAATTTTTCCATTTAATTCTATAGAGTATCAGCTAAACTATTCATAGAAAAGAGTATATAATATGAAAAAGAATGCAGAAGTTACCATGTTCTTGGAGTCATCCCTTCAGATGTAGAGAAGTAAATGTGCTGATGTGCTGAACAGGAGTTGGTCAGCCTGTACCTCCCTAACGTAAGTTAAAGACCAAAAGAAACTTATAGCATTTCCATAAACTTATGCATAGAAACTGTACAAAATCTACCATGAATTATTACATTGATCTGTAGAAAACTAACTGAGTAGGAATTATCTCACATTTCTTTTAAATCTAGATCATCAATAAAGTTACTAGCAAAAATTTGACACGTGTAATAATGCATATTTTTGAACATGACCAAGAACTGTGAGATGCAGAAGACAGGAAAATATCAGAGGAAGGAAGAAAGAAAAAGAAAGAAAGAGAAAGATGAAGAAAGAAAAAGAGGGGAAAAAATAATGCATGTACCCACAGATTAATGTAACAGCCATTTCTTGTTTATGGAAATCACCTTCCTACAAACCTCTTTTCATGATTCAGCAGTCTAGAAGTCTATGATTTGCAATACTAGATCTATCAGCAGTGAAGGGAAATTTGGGTCAAAGTGAAACTTTATTGTAGAGAGGATAGATGAGAGGAATTGCACAGCCTGGGTCTGAACGATCAGTATTTTCAGCAATTTGCTATGACATTAGGTAAGTGATACAGTTTCGCACAGCTATATAGTGCCAGTACTGGTGTTGGCAAGCATAATGACGGTGAAGCAACATTAAAGCCTATGGATGAACGAAATTAAATCTAAAGTGACACTGCTGTTGGAAAAATATTGCCTGAGAAAGCAATATTTTAAGATGTGATGCAGACTTTGCATACTCAATAGAGTCGCTTCAAAGTTTTATAGGAAAAATACTATAATGATGTGCCAAAGAAAAAATATTTTTAAAACATTTTAAAGTTGAAATTCATTAAGTGTTTCAGAAGATGAAAATGCCTACTTTTCTGAACAAAGTTCCACACTAAAATTTCCTATCAACAATTCTCCTTGTAAGTATAAGCTCAAACAAACACTAATGCTCTTCCAAAAGGTAAAATTAACAATCAGGAAATAACTCATCGCCATTGCAGAACTTTTCTTGATTACTTAGGGTAAATTATTTCTAAAACTATAGATTCATAAATGCTAACTGTGAGAATAGAAAAAGTTGAAATTTAAACTACTGTAAACAGAGAACTCTTCCTGCTTTTGATGTGCAGGACTGGATACACCACAAGGAAACTGGTGCATAGGCCATGTCAGCATCTCACAGATTTTATTGCTCTTACATATTATTGACAGGGCACATTAATTATTATCCATATGATCCAAAACCACCCACAAAAGATGAGGTAGAGTCTATTTTCTGTCTGATATATCATAACATAATAAATAAATATATTGGTTTTGTTATAAGATTGCTTACACATTTCAAGTAACTTTGATAAACCAAGATGTAATATTTTTGGTTTTGTCTTTCCACTGTTGGATTTAGAATATTGTACTATCCAGAAATTCCAATATACTTTGTCAGATTCCAAATGAGTCACAAATAGATTTGATGCCTCTGTGACAAAAATTATGAGTATAAAAAGCAAATGGAAGCTCAAAAGAGCAAGAGGGAAAATCAAGCATTTCTGCTCTCATTTTCGCTAAAGTTCTACCTGCATTTGCCACTAGAAAAATCTTCCCTGTACACACTTTCTTGGACTGTGATACCTATTTAGAATGTCTCCTACAAATATTTGTACAATGCCCAACACAATGACTGTAAGGAGACAGTACAAGGGTACAAACAACCCTTAACCCTTAACCTAGGAAATATGATTAGAACTGTAAACTGCAGAGATAGACAATGCTTTCCATGTTCTGCCAGATTACAACACTTAAACTTACCTTAATAAATCGCTTGAGGAAGAACCTAATAAGTGTATGTTCCAATACTGCTCTACGTATGATAGAGGGTAACAGGCTCCACAGCATTATACAGCAAAATTCACAAATGCAGTGAGACCACTAGACTGCAACTAAACCACCAGATTTCAGCCAGTCATTTTAAGTCTTAAACTTTAAGGTATAATAAAGACAAAGTTTGTTTTTGTCTTTTAAGTCCCTAATGATGGCCTCCTCTACACTAGCTTCATTAGTGCTAGACCAGATGTACAATAGTTTTATGAACTCAGAATCAGGCCCATGAGTATCTCCAGATGAGCTCCCCCAATATCATAATCTGATCTTCAGTGGTCCAAGTACTAACAGAAGATACATTTTCTTTAAACTGTATCATGAGAGTGAAGTACAAGAAAATGGCTGCTTAAAAGAAACCAGAATCTCTAGACTACTTAATGACCAGCTTGTTCAATTACAAAGAATCAATACCAAATAAAACCTTTCCAATTCCAGCTACCTAATGTTATTAAAATAAATTAAGTTTTCAAAAGCTTACAGTGTGGAAGAAGTTTAATCTAGTATTGTAGAGTCCTGGGAGCTGAGTCTTAAATACTCTTAATATAATGCAAAGGATGTGGTGACCAAGGAGGTGTTTCTTTTGGTAGCTTATGTAATAATGAATACCCTCTTCCATTATGATCCATTATTTAGAATGCCATTAAAAAACTTCAGCTCAGACTCTTCTTATTGCCTCAGGTAAGTAACAGAACACTTGGCATAGCCCCAGAGAAGTTATCCCTATCCAGTATGGCCAGGACAAGACCCTTTGCCCTTCGCAGGCTGGCACTGGGACTACTAGGCCCATGGCATCTGTGCACTCTAGCTCAGCTAAAGTGAAAAGAAAAATACAACCTCTGATATTGCCCACATGCAGTTGCAGAGTATGTAAACATAATAATTTATTACAGCAACTCAAAGTAAAGAAATGATGATCATTACAAAACAGAAGTACTTTGCACTTTGCAACAGTATATAGAAAATCAGTAGATTTACCTTGCGAAGAAGGTGAATTTTCAGCTGCAGCTCACAGATGCTATTAGTCCCCCAGAATAATGGTGAAGGGAAGCAAAATTATTACCATGGCTATATCTTGCAGGTAGTCATTTTGTAGATGACACAAACCTTATAGATCTGGATACTTTTTGCATTTTCACAGAACTATGCCAGCCTAATTTAGGATTCAAGTCCATTTTTTTGGGATTCGAGTGTTCTGTTCTTTCAGGATGTCCTATATTTTGCTTGTTGATATCTCTCAGTTGCCAATTAACTAGTTACCTTACTGCTGAATTCTTGTAGAGGGAAGCAATGAGAGTAAGTGTATTTTCCTACAGTGACTTCTCACTGGTGCTGTTAGCCACTGACTGAACAATATGCAGCATACAATGCAAAATATTTGCCAGGAGTTGTTTCTCTAATCATTTCAAGAAGTTCGATAGCATTGGATTCCAGGCCTTCTGGAATGCCAATAACTTCATTCACCTTGATCGTATTCACCTTTCTGTTCATTTGGCATTGAAAGGATTTAGCTTCATATATCAATATAGTCCCCATTGCATCTTGGGTTGATAATATATCTTCCAACTTTTTGGCTCTCAAATCAATTTGGAAAATCCCATTACATATAACTTCAATCCTCTTATTTATGCTTGAAACTGCTTCTTGAAAACTGTCTAACCTTTATTGAGAACATCTGTCTTTGCTGTCAGCTTTTGTTTCAGTCCCATGATCTCTGTTCTCACAGTGGAGAGCATACGGGTGGACACAAGGATGACAACACAGGAGCACTGACTAGTATTCAGTGACCTTAATTTCAAAATTGAGGCTAAAGATCTAGCTTTGATTCTGTGAAGCATTTAAACTCCAGAAACATTAGTATAGTGTTTAAAAGTAGTCTAGCTGGTCCTTAAAGCACATCATAATTAGCTGCTTGAAGCTTTGTATATTAGATGCATTAAATTATATTTACAAGCTAGACTAAACCACTAGTCTTTTTTATGGTAAGGGTTTGTTGTTTTGTTTTGTTTTTTTAATATGTCAGCAAATGACAAGTAATAAAAAATCCAGTGAGTGCTTAACTGTGTCTGCTTTTTTGGATGCCCATTGACCTGATCATAAGTTTGCTTGTTAGGAGAATACAACTGTAACTATCTACTAGAAACACAAGCAATCAAGAAGATTTCTGTAGGGTGATACAGGTACTGGATGGTCCAACCAAGGGTGGCACACATCTGGATCTGCTCACAGTTAGCTTTACTAATACAGAGGAACCTTCTGGATATGTGACAATCAATGTTTGTTTTGGATGTAGTAGTGACATTCGGGATCCAGTTCAGGAAGGGTGGGGTTTAGGGTCAAATCTCCTTTTAGAGCAAATTTCAACATATTCAGGGAATTGGTATAGGAGATACCAGAGAAGGCAGCTCTGACAGGCAAAGGAGGTCAGAAAAACTGGCTAGTCTGATGTAAGAATGGTCCATCTCAGGAAAACAGGTAGATATATCAACAGATAAGCTTGACTAAACAGGAAACTCATGCCAGAGCTCCAGTGCGGAAAAGGAGGATACAGGAAGTGGCTCACTTTGGTCACTGGGAAAATGATGGAGCCTCTTGGCTCAGAGAATAGGGGATAATGGAGGCTGGCAACAAATTGGATACTTCAAGGGTATGTCCTGGGATGTGGATTGTACAAAATCTCTGTCAGGGACCTGGAGACAGTGACAGAGGGCACCTGCCTGGGAGAAGCCTGGAGCATCCTGGTCTTATCCCACAACTGAGCCTGCTCTGGGCAGGTGCCTCCCAAGGTCCCTGCCAGTCTGCATTGTCCTTTGATCTCTATGAACTTCACTTTAACCAAAAATTTTGTCAAATACAAGAAAAGGAGGAGAGCAAGAACTTGGGAACATGAAAACACATTTACTTTTTGACTTAATACTGATAATAACATATAATACAAGCCAGAGGAATGACAGAATCAAACAGACCTATAGAATTATACTTAACTATTTACTAAAGGAAAAAGAAAACATCTCCTCTCTACTACATGATTTCTTAATGCACATAAACAAATAAAGTGATAGTATTTTTTTTTTTAATTTTAGCTTAATTAAGTTTAGTATTAGAGTTAAAACAGTTATTGAAATATATAAACCTTTAAAAAAAGATCTTGAACTACCGGAGGACCAGGCATCTACACAGAAAAACATTATTGCTCAAAACACAAATATATGAAAATGCATATGCTGCAGAAATATTTTGTTCTAGAGTAACCAAAAAAAAAAATCAATCACTAGGCATTCTCTCATTTAATAAGTGTAATGACACCCTTGCAATCCAGAACTACAAAACTAATTATGCTTTTATTTTATTAAAATATGTTAGGAGTAACATGAACTATTAAATACCAAAAAATAATTTTGTACATTTTGCTAACATTTAGTTTTTAAACTTTTGCATATTTGACAGATAACACCTCCAAAAACAACCAAAAATATTTTAAAAAACAACCTTAAACTGTTAGCCAAAACTAATAATTTTTAAAATTTTCAGGTAGAAAAAGAATGTATACAAATATTTCATAGCATGAAAACTTACTTTCTGTTACACAAAAAATAAGTAATATTTTTTTTTTAGTGTCTCTTATTAGAAATTCTAATGTTTTACTTACACTTACAATACATGGCAGTAAGTTGTATTTGCACTTGCTGGGAGGAAAACCACCAGCAGATATGGATGATACTTCTCCAAAACATTTTTTATATAGTCACATTTTAATCACAGGATTCGGACGTTTTCTTATATACTTCTTATTGTTAACAGAAATCTTATCTCACACACTGTCCCTTTACTCAGAAATAGCATGTCTGTAAGACCACACCTTAGGTCTTTAAACTTCCAAGGGTGGTCTAACCTTAGTAGAATTTGAGAACTTTTGAGACTCTGCAGTTTATTTAGTGAGTTAGAAGTTAACTCAAGAGCCTAATCTTCAAGGCTGATTGTTTAATGTCTCTGCCAAGCAAAAAACTTTCTTGGGGTCTTTCAAAAAAGGAATATCTGATTGCTTTTGAAGCTCCATTCAGACAGTAATCTTCACTCAAACTATCCACCAGTAAAGAGTTCCTGTTTGTCATCATTGAGTTCTTCTGTGTAGAATGACTTTAAAATCTTGATCTCAAATTGGTTTGGGAGAGGGGAGAACTCTCTATTTCTATCTGTCAATTTACACTTAAAAGTAAAGATAAGCTCATTGCTTCCCAAACATCCCCTCCGGCAATGAAAGCTCAGCAGCCCAAATTGCAATCTCACTAGAATGTGGCAATATCCTTCAGTTTATGCTATCACGGCTGCATTGAAACAGATGACTAGGGTGCTTTCTCAGTGTTGCTGAACATTTATTCTTAGAGATTTATCCTACTGAATCTCAGCAGGGCTGTGCATGTGTACATCATACCTAACCTCTGACAATGTACTCTACTGGTGATGCACAAACCTAACGCTATTTATACCATTTTATCTCAAGTATTGTTGCTCTGTAATACTGCTAGAAGTAAAAAGGGACATTTGTTTTTGTCACAAAATCATATACTCATAAGGCAATGATCTTCTGTTTATATGCTTACTTAATCAGAACCCAGAGCAGCTGGAGTGTTGCTGTGCTGCCTAGAAGCTACCAGCACATGAATAGGAAAGTCTCAGTAATATGAATAGAAAAACCTCAGCAATAGTAAAGGAGTTAATCTGAACACACATTAAGAACATACATAATAAGCAAGAGGTGTCATATGCACAGTTTTCCTTAAAAGCATGGCCACACTTCAGGGTTTATGGACCTGTTGACACCCAAGAAATTTTCCATTTGCTTCAGAACTGGCAGGTCATTTTGACTGTGCTTATGATGATGTCTGAAATCCTGGAGTATATACAGCTTAGTCCTTATGAAATACCTATATTCAGCTGCTCCATATTTTCAAACACGGCATAATTCCCTGCAGGCTTGTAGTGTTCCTGCCAGCCAAAATGAGTGCCACAGACATTCTGCCCCCAAACTTCCTACATATCCTTTTATTTTTAACCCAACAAAAGGGTAACAGTTCTACACAATTAATGATAAAAATGAAAACTTTTCTTTACAGCAGAAACCACAATTTTCTGTCCTGTATGATGAATGTCTGCTTTTTTCTTGGGGGCCTGCCTACCTCTCTGCCCACCTCTGCTGAGATCTCCCTACCTTAGAACCATTCACCACTCATAACACTCTCCCTTCCTTTTAGGCCACAACATTTCATAATTCTGTCCTTAGGGTATTAGGACTTTGAGATGATTCCTAACATTGTGCCTTGTTTTCTGTTTTTGTTTGTTTGTTTGTTTGTTGCCTTATGGAGTGTAGGTAGCCACCCTCCTGGCCTTTAGAGGGCCTACAAACTCAAAGGAGCGAGTATTTTTTTTGGTGGATGTGAGCAATGCAGACTTGATATTTCACTACCACTGCTGTATCTCTCTAGGCCCCAGGAATGCCGTTGCTCGTGAAGCGTTCATGCTCTTTGTAAATATTTTCATTTGTGTCTTCAGTTGTCTAATTATGATGTCAAGATCCATGGATTGTCCAACAGGGACTTGAGTAGAGAGGGTAATGGAACCTTATAAATAAAATTAATATTAATTACTACCCTGATCATCTTTCATCTTTTGTGTCGCCCACCCCAGCCCCTTTGGCTGTATGCCTGACTGTTCTTTGGAGTGTCTGAACAGGTGTTTCAGAACCTTTATCATCTACTAAAAAAAAATCTAAATAAACCTTGTCCTTTTTATTAATCGTGAAAAAGGAAAGTAAAAGCCAAGCAAAACAAACAAAAAAATCAAAGAGAAATTGAAATCTCACCTGATAATTTTCATTATTACTTATATTGTAGAAAGAAAACTTCAGTATTGATATAAAAAGCTTTATATACTATTAATCCATTTAAATTGCTCTTACACTATTAGTTTATAGCAAACATGCTTTTCATTTTTTTCCTGCATTTAGGACGGACTTACAGTTTACTGTGTTAGTTATATTATTATATAACATAAATGTTATGTTGCTATGTTAAATGTTAGATGTTACTATATAATTTCCATGTAACAAGTGGAATATAATAATTTATATGACTATGTTTTAATTGCTTATCTAATTTAATTAAATATATTACATAATAAAGGAAATTCTGAGAAATTTTTTGCATTTTGTCAATACACAAAGGTCTCCAAATGTCAACAGAGATAATATGTCCTTCTCAGGGAAGTTCTTTTCTGTACTTATAAGTTTATATTCCTTGTATGTGATGCTATTTCGTACTTACAAAGGCTATTGAGATCCACAAAATTTAGGCACTCCTCCATGATCCTGTTTTGTACCAGAGAACAAAGATCATATGGCTTTCACACAGATTGTGACATTACCAGTTGCTGAACTGACCTATTCTAAAAAACAGAGGTCCATTCTGGGTGCAGGATTCCTGTTTTCTGGATTAGTGATTCTATCTGAATGTCCTGAAGCCGTATCTTGGGATGATGATCTCTGCAAAACAATTCAGTACTCCTGCTTTAATAACTGCAATGCCAAATAAATTAAATAGCTTAGTGTTTGTCAGTTTGGTTTAAATTAGCTTCAGGTAAAACCAAGTAAAACTTTTTACTGAATTTAAATTCCTCAATACAATTGCTGAGACTTTTAAAAAATTTGTAGATTATGCTAGTTGGTAAAAAAGCATTGTGAGTAAAAAGGGACTAAATACCTAATACTGCCCAGGTGCATGATATGTATCAAGGTTTTTATAAATATGGGTACCTGGTTTTGGGCATCAGAGGACCTTCGTGACTACAGAGAGGACACTATTGTAGTTAACAGTTTGATTTGGGGTTGTTTTTTTTAAATTGAGTGCTAAAGTCCAAATGAGAAATTTAGAGCCATACTAAACTGTACACACCAGGCAATTTGAAAATCTCTTAATATTTATTCCCTTCTCTTGATATAAAAGTCATGTAAGGGAGATCATGCTGTGTCAGTGATTGCAGATTAATTTCTACATACAGATGTTACACGTCTTGGGCTCCTGGTTCTTCCCCTCCAGGTGATTCTCTAGGCATGTCTTCTTTGACTCTGGTGCTTCCATGGAACACTACCCACAGTACGCTGTATTTGAGCTAAAGCTTGGGCAACAGGATAGATCTAGTCTTCCTACCAGTCTGGTTGCAAAATTTTTGAGCACAAACTTGATACAAGGATAATGAATCCTTGATCTTAAAAACATTGAGATCAACTAAATAAATACAATTTCAATGAGTCATCCAAGGTCAAAACTATATGCATGACAGAGACAACTCTGATCTCCTTATTTCTCGTTTTGTGACTTTACTGCAAAACATTCCTTCTCCTTTTTCCAATGCTTTTCTTCATTGTTGAGATTTTAAAATTATTAGGTAGTGTAGAGAAACACATTGTTGATGACTTCCCACAACTTCCATGGACTGAAACAAAAACACATTTTAATTAGAACACTTGATTCAATTGGTGCTATGAATATCTAGTTGTGTTTAGCAATGAATCAGAAATTAACATAATCTTTTTTTAGAAATTCACCACAGGTTTTCTGTTGTTATTTTTTAAACCCACAAATTTTCCATTCCTCCCACTGCCTGCCCCCACATATGGTCTCTTAAGATTCTAAAATTGTACAAGTCTCCCTGACATGCATTACAACCCAGCTGTATTTAAACAGTTATACATTCTACTGACTGTTGTTTTATATTATTCTGTGATTCTTCTTCCCACCCCCCTTTTTTTTTAATATCTCTTATAATGCATTGTCTGTTCATACCTGAGGAGAATGCTGTCTTGTCAGAAAGATGGCTTGATAGGTACCGTACCCCTCAAGGAGTCAAAAATGTTAACTATCTAGATGTTGTCACCAAATCAGTCCTCTGAATTTATCCCAAATATGTGCCTTCAAATTACATAATTTTCCATTTTATTTTCTGTGCTACACATGCAACAATAAGCGCACTAACCAATTTCTTTCCCCTTAATTTCAGAATACTACTTGTTGTTGGTTAGACCAATAGAACACCCTCAGAAATGTAATATTAACAAAAGAGATGGAAAACATACCCTACAGTTAGACAGAAAAACCTGACAGGAGGTAGCAATTTTTTTCTAATTATATATGCAGCGTCAAAAAAGCACTGCTAGCACTTTACCACCACAGTGTTCATGCAGTCACATGTCAGAGCAAGTGTCGGTTTTAATGAATTTACAATTAACATGTAATTTTACTATTCTAACTCATGCTGATATTAGTCATTTTAATTGTGTAAGTTTAAAATATAATACTAGGTTACTGTCAAGGAGATGAAGCCCAACCTCACCCAAATGTAGAAAGATTTATAATCCCAATTAACATTTGAAATATATAGGGATAAACTTACAAAATGTGAAGTGTCAGTTACTAAAATCTGTGATCTGTTTCCCTAGATCTCATGATGCCATTTCTATAGCATATTGCCAGAGGCAATATGTCTATGAGTCAATTATATATCAACATTTATTTTTCAGTGACTCCCTTAGAGGACTAAGGAATTAACTATCTATATACATATGTAGCCTCATCACCGTAGAATCAAAGTGCCTCTGGAATATTTAAAAATAGAAGAAACAGCAGACATCCTTGTTCTTCTTCTTCTCTCCCATTCTTACCCTGTAACAGCTGACATTTAATTAATGGGGGTGGGAGTTTGGGGTTTTTTTTTTTGAGGGGGGAGGGGGAAGGGTGTGATGTGCATATATCTATGGTAGATAGAAAGGCTCTATGCATATCTTCTAGTGAAAACACCTTATCAGGGGAAAGCTAAATAAAAACGTTTTATATTTAGTTCTGAAAAATGCCAATCTTGTGGGAATTCTCAGTATCTGTGGGAGTCAGTGCTACAGGCTAGGTCCCAATCCTGTGAAATTTCTGTCTTCTTCACTCATGAGTCTCCCCAAATTGATCAACAATGGCATGATTCTGTTGGAAGACACCTGTATCAAAGGCCAAAGTGGAAGTGAAGTACATGATTACTCTGGGACCTAACAACCAAAGTCATGAAGCAGACTGGATCTCAGGGTAGAAAGTTTGAGTATTCAGAGGGGAAAAAATACTGAGAAACAAGAAGACTATGTAGTCATAATGGTACTTGCTGCTAGAAGGTGTCTGGATTTCTCTTTGTGAATCAGCTGGAAATTTTAAAAGATATGGGGGTTTTTTTACGTTTTTTTTTTTTTGTGGGTTTTTTTTTTTTTTTTACCTGATCATTTTGAAATAATGGAGAATGAACATTGGAAACATAGAGCTTATCATGGTGAAGACTATGACAAATACACAGACTGTTGACTGACCATGGATAAAGCAGTAATTTTTGCCTCTAAAATGATGCCAATTTACAATACCATTGAGAATTCTCCAACAGGCTATCTGAGACACACATTATTAACAGAAAAAGATGCTAGAAGGAAGCAGGTTCTTCCAAGGAGGTCATTCTCTCTGGAATATCATCCTCTTTTTTTATCTCCTGTCAGCTCTGTTTAACAGTTTTTCTTTGATGCAGCAGTGCCAGATACACACTAGGAAAGCAGGAGGCGGATATAAAGGAGATCCAAATACAGGTGCTCTGTTGCTTGCTGCTGCCATTTTGCTGTTAGGCATTAAGCACCTCACTATCCCTTCCAAACTAATTGCTGTGCATTAAACATTAATTCCATTACTATTAGGAATTATGCTGTGCCAGAATTACAGAAAATATTTAACCATATATTCACAATCATAATAGACTAGAATAATGAGATATTACAGTATTCTAAATGAGATACTCTCTGATACTGTACTAAATAAACAATAATGCTTATATAGCAGCATGTATTAAATTACAAGTCAAAATGTAAGTGCAATACATCAGGTATTTGAGCTGTTATTATGTTGAGCAATTTATTGATAGAAAATGCAACTCCATTTCTCTGAGTAACACAAAACTCATATATGACATGCACTTCTTTGGAAATGCAAGTTTTTATTATCATATTATGAGGGACATATTGGTCACCTTAATGGCAATTACCATCTTCCAAAACTTGTTTAGTATAAGGTTTCTACCTTCAGAACATGGTATGATAATAATGAACAGTGGGCTTGGCTAGGAAAAAAAAAAACACCTTGCTAAAACTTGCAAATAATGCATCAGACAATAAAACAAAGTCTGTTTATCATAGTCACCTTACATATTCAAGGTCTCCTCCTTGGTCTGCTGATAAACCGGCTTAAAGCCTGAAAACTGTCCCACAATTTATTACTAAATATTTCCAGGCTTCCTAAAAAAGCCTGCTTGTGCTAGAGATAAATGGAAAGCCAGGGTGAAAACCAAAGATTATATATCAGCATTGTGTTTCCACATAAGTTGGAAACCTCCAGCAGTTGCTTTTGAAAACTACTGTATGTTTTCCTATGAAAACCAGTTTGTTGCCATAAATGCTTTGCAGATGTTGCATGGCCCTTCCTCATTGGTACAATTAGGATATTGCAAAAACCGCATAATACCTAAAAGGTTATAATCAAAGGTAATCTCTCTTCCCCCATCTATGAAGCCCCTGAATGTCAAGGCAGGGACTGGGGGAATGAAGTCCCTTTTTTTTAGGGGAAAATCAGGTCTGAGACCGTCTGAGGAACCTGAACATACATAAGTCCATGGGACCCAACAAGATGCATCCCAGGGTTCTGAGGGAGCTGGCTGATGTAGTTGCCAAACCATTCTCCATAATATCTGAATGGTCATGGAAGTCGGGCAAAGTCCCCAGTGACTGGAATAAGGGAAACATCTGCCCCATTTTTAGAAAGGGCAAAAAGGAAGACCCTGGAGACTACCAACTAGTCAGCCGTTCCTCTGTGCCTAGTGAGATCATGGAAAAGGTCTTCCTGGAGGACATGTCAAGGCATATGGATGTCAGGAAAGTGATTAGAGAGAGCAAACATGGCTTCACAAAGGGCAAATTGTGCCTGACTAATCTGGTGGCCTTCTACAATGGAGTGACTGTGTTGGTGGATATGGGAAGAGCAACTGATGTCATGCATTTTGACTTCTGTAGGGCCTTTGACATGGTCCCACACAACATCCTTGTCTCTAAATCGGCGAGATACATGTTTGATGGATGGACTATTCAATGGATAAGGAATTGTCTAGATGGCCACATGCAAAGAGTTGCAGTCAATGGCTCAATGTCCAAATGGAGATCAGTAACAAGTGGTGTCCCTCATGGGTCCGTACTGGGACCAGTACTATTCAGCATCTTTATTAATGACATAGGCAGTGGGATTGAGTGCACCCTCAGCAGCTTTGCAGGTGACACCAAGGTGAGTGGTGCAGTTTGTACACATGAGGGAAGGGATGCCATGCAGAGGGACCTTGACAGGCTTGAGGAGTGGGTCCACGCAAACCTCATGAAGTTCAACAAGACCAAGGGCTGGAGCACCTTGCCTATGAAGAAAGTTGGGGAGAGTTGAGGTTGTTCAGCTTGAAGAAGAGAAGGCTGTGGGAAAATCTTATTGTGGTTGTTCAGTATTGTCTTGGTTTCAGCTGGGATAGAGTTAATTTTTTTCATAGTAGGTAGTATGGGGCTACGTTTTGGATCTATGCTGAAAACAGTGCTGATAATGTGGAGATGTTTTAGTTGTTGCTAAGTAGTGCTTACAGTAGTCAAGGACTTTTTCTGCTTCCCATGCTCTGCTGAGTGCACAAGAAGCTGGGAGGGGACACAGCCACGACAGCTGACCCAAACTGACCAAAGGGATATTCCATACCATATGACATCACGCTCTGTATACAAAGCTGGAAGAAGAAGAAGGAAGAGGGGGATGTTTGGAGTTATGGCATTTGTCTTCCCAAGTAACCGTTACCCGTGATGGAGCCCTGTATTCCTGGAGGTGGCTGAATACCTGCCTGCCCATGGGAAGTGGTGAATCAATTCCTTGTTTTGCTTTGCTTGTATGCACAGCTTTTGCTTCAGCTATTAAACTGCCTTTATCTCAACCCAGGAGTTTCCTCACTTTTACTCTTCTGATTCTCTTCCCCATCCCACCAGGGGGGGAGTGAGCGAGCGGCTGCGTGGTGCTTGGTTGCTGACTGAGATTAAACCATGACAAGTATAGTAAAGTGGGTTTCTAGGACAGATAAGAAAGACTTTTTACCAGAGCCTGTAGTGACTCAAAAAGGGGCAATCATTTTAAACAGAAAGAGAGCAGATTTAGACTGGTTATAAGGAAGAATTTTTTTACAATAAGGGTGTTTAGACACTGGACCAGGTTGCCCAGAGACATTGTGAATGCTCCGTCCCTGGAAGTGTTCAAGGTCAGGTTGGATGAGGCTTTGGGCAACCTGATCTAGTGAAAGATGTCCCTGTCCATGTCAGGGGGGTGGACTAGATGATCTTTAATGGTCCCTTCCAACCCAAACCATTCCATGATTCCATGAATAACACCCAGGTGCTGATTGGCTTAGTAATTTCAACTAAGCTTTTGCACTATACATCATGGGGTATGTAAGCAACTGTGAAATGTGAGTGGGAACAGGTTATGGATGATAGGATCTGGTAGCAGCTGATGTGTACATGGCGATAGTAACCAGTTCACAGGAACTAAAGATTAATTTGTGATAACAGTAACAGTCCCTGATGGTAGTAGTAACATCCTTGCATGTGCATGCAGTCTCATTCTGACTGGAGCTGTGAAGATGTAGGGAAAATATAATTTTATATTATTTAGAGACTGCTCTAAATGTATACATTGGGCAGAGTTGCCCTAGAATGCTAAATAGTGCTGTAAAATCTTCAGACTCCTCCCCGAGTCCACAACACATCTGGCAGCACACCTTGTAACACTGCAGCAAAATATATCTTCTTTCAGTAACTGGTCATGTATTTATATGGATTAAATGCATAAAGCAAAACATGATTCACTTATACAATGAATCTCTGTTCTCCACTTTGGGAAATTTTATTCCCCCTCAGTTTTGTTTTTCTACATTATTTAATGGCAACCAATATTTTTCACATAAAATTGTATAAAATGCACTTTTGACTTTGTTATGTTTGATAAAATGACATTTTCACTCTAGCAAAATTCCAAGTACAAGTAGCTATATAATAATGGCAATTTTACATTTTATATATTTATTTACTTGTTTTGGCTGAGATGTTCTCTGCTGATCCTCTTCAGCACATGTCATAGGCACAGACAATTAAGCATCCTGCAGAAAAACTGTATAACATCTACCTTAGAATAAAAGCCAACAATGTAAGCTAAAAATCAAACATTCACCACCAAAAGCTGTATTGACATTTTGGCTGAAATCCAGAAATAAGTCTTCACCACTAGTGCATAAAGTTTTATATGACACATTGCCATTTCTGAGGAAGCTGAAAAAACTGAATGAGAGTTGAATCTGAGGGTGTTTTAAATTTTGTAACTAATACTTCATATAGATCTAATGTAAATCTGGGCCACTCTATTATAGCTGCATACATTCATGTATAACTGCAGACCACTTGTCTCACACTGTTTAAAAAATAATCAGTATTCATCTTGTTTTCTCTACTCTCTATATCTCCACAGGACATGATGTCTAACACAAACCATGTTTTACTGAAGAAGATCTTGATCAGTCTTATTTAATATGAAATAAAATGTGTCCATACTTTCCTGATCCCACAGCATCCTTTCCCCTGTATACTGATGGCTATATATTGTTGGTACAGAGTATGGCCATTTATTAAGGAGCATTAGTGTTGGCTGATCTGACTTTCTGTGTCTATTACCTAGCCAGTACAATATAGCATTCAGAGTACAAGTACCTAACTGCCAGCTATTGTTCATGAAGAACATCTTTTTTGGGCACGTTAAAGATAAATTGCCTAATCAAAGGACAGCCTGCCAAAGAGACACCCTAAACAGCCAGATTTATCACTGTAGGGTGATTTAGAGAGAGTATAACAAACAAGAGAGATGCAATACCAGGAAAAATTTGCATTCAAAATGAGCATCCCTACTTCTGTCCCTAGTAAGCTTCAGCATGACTGGGTTATAACATAGGAATGAATAAAGTCATGGCTTTTGCATATAATTCTACTGGATTTGTGTTTTGTTGGTGTAAGGATACAGATTATCTTGACGACATCACAGTTTTAGGTGTAAAAAAGGTGACTTCATGGTCCTATAGTGAGGGATGTCCTCAATCACCAGGGCATTTTTGAATGCCCTTGTCATCTTTATAAAGCAGATAGGTGCATTTTGTTTTGCGCTTTGTGCTGCTGTAGTAAATCACTGATGATTGATTGGAGGAAGCAGCCATGGAAAACTCGAGCCAATAAAACTGTGGACTGACAAAGAACAGATCCTCCTTGACCATTGTTTTTGCATGTCACCACCCTGCCTTTTCAATAGCTGTATACTTGAATGTTAACTTCATCAATCAAATGCCATCTTACTTGAAAAAGGATACCTTGCTAGATACAGTAACTGTGATTTTGGAATTCCTTAAAAATATCGTACTAAAGCATGGCATTGCATTTTCTGATAATATTCTGTACTTTTACAAGTTCAGAGTTCCTCTTAACACAGTGTTGAAAAACAACAAAATATAACAGTCTTAGTACTCAGATTTTGAAGAGATACCTTTCACGTGTACAAATATTGTTTTTCATTTAGTTTTGATCAAACATATGCTATAAGAATGGACATTATAAATGACTCACTGTTGCCTTAAAACAAACAAGTGCATAAAACTTTCATATGAACCTGGGCCTATTATCATCAATATGAAATTACAATCTGTATGCATTGGTTTTGCTGGAACTGACCCAAGTTCTGTTGAGTTTAGTATCTTGTTTCCAAGAATATTTAGTGCCATCTGCCACAGAAGATGCAAGATATCTAACTACAAGAAAACTTGGTCACCAACCTTTTTTGCCCTAGAAAAACTCACCTGATGACCAGCAATGTTAAGGACTGAACCTGTATGTATCACACTGCTCTATTTTTGGTGTCTCAAATCCTAAGGAAGTGAACAAAACTGATGGTATCTTTATATATAGTACTCAACCTACTTGGCTCATTGTTCTCTCTTTCTAAAGATAAAAAACAAATTATTCTTTCGGGGTTAAAAGGTATTGCATTTGTGATGTGGATGAGGCATCAGAATTTAGTGAACTGTGTGCAGTTTTCCACTCAGAATCCTTTCCTTAGACCTCTTCCAAAGTCTGTTCCAGCTGCTACATCAATCTTCTATTCTCATTAAATAAAAGAAAAAAGATTCTTCTTCCAAGGAAGAAACTGTAGAAAAGCAAATTGCAAAGCTTTCTGAATATGTATATAATAGGAAGAACAGTAGTTGTTTTGCTGGCCATGCCTTGGTTAAAGCACTATTTCTCCCAAAGAATTAAAGTTGTGAAGGACATTAAAGAAGAATGTTGGCAATGCACTGAAATCTCTAAGTGTCCTGCATAACCGTGCTTCTAGAAAGTTTGCAGAGTTTTGCTAAATTAAAAGGTTTGTCTCAGAAATATATAACAAATATTTGGAAATACCATGCAGTATAGCATTATAGCCTTCCCAGACCAGATACTTTCTTCTATTATTTTCTCCCGGGTACTGTATTTCTGCTTGTTTACTTTGGTATTTTAAATGAGAAACTTTCATATTTCATATGTTTCCCTGGAAAAATTAAGAAATGCATTGTGTGCATAGCAGTAATGTTGATCCAGGAGACACTGCAGTCCCAATCAAATAAGAAACAAAGATAATGCCACTGCGAACCAAATAGGAAGCACTTTTGCTTAACTTACCCATTGTATGAGAAGACCAGGTCTGAGACCGTCTGAGGAACCTGAACATACATAAGTCCATGGGACCCAACAAGATGCATCCCAGGGTTCTGAGGGAGCTGGCTGATGTAGTTGCCAAACCATTCTCCATAATATCTGAATGGTCATGGAAGTCGGGCAAAGTCCCCAGTGACTGGAATAAGGGAAACATCTGCCCCATTTTTAGAAAGGGCAAAAAGGAAGACCCTGGAGACTACCAACTAGTCAGCCGTTCCTCTGTGCCTAGTGAGATCATGGAAAAGGTCTTCCTGGAGGACATGTCAAGGCATATGGATGTCAGGAAAGTGATTAGAGAGAGCAAACATGGCTTCACAAAGGGCAAATTGTGCCTGACTAATCTGGTGGCCTTCTACAATGGAGTGACTGTGTTGGTGGATAAGGAAAGAGCAACTGTTGTCATGCATCTTGACTTCTGCAGGGCCTTTGACATGGTCCCACACAACATCCTTGTCTCTAAATCGGCGAGATACATGTTTGATGGATGGACTATTCAATGGATAAGGAATTGTCTAGATGGCCACATGCAAAGAGTTGCAGTCAATGGCTCAATGTCCAAATGGAGATCAGTAACAAGTGGTGTCCCTCATGGGTCCGTACTGGGACCAGTACTATTCAGCATCTTTATTAATGACATAGGCAGTGGGATTGAGTGCACCCTCAGCAGCTTTGCAGGTGACACCAAGGTGAGTGGTGCAGTTTGTACACATGAGGGAAGGGATGCCATGCAGAGGGACCTTGACAGGCTTGAGGAGTGGGTCCACGCAAACCTCATGAAGTTCAACAAGACCAAGTGCAAAGTCCTGCATCTGGGTTAGGGCAACCCCAGTATCAATACAGGCTGGGGATGAAAGGATTGAGAGCAGTGCTGTGGAGAAGGACTTGGGGATAGTGGTGGATTAAAAGCTCAACATGAGCTGGCAATGTGCACTTTCAGCTCAGAAAGGCAGTTGTATATTGGACTGCATCAGAACTTCTTCTGCATGGCCAGTGGGACAAAGGAGGTGATTCTTCTGCTCTACTTCACTTTCGTGAGACACTACCTGGAGTACTGCATCTAGGTCTGGGGCCCTCAGGACAAGAACACATGGACCTGTTGGAGCAGGTCCAGAGGAGGATCACAAAAATGGTCTGAGGGCTGGAACACTTCTCCTGTGAGGAGAGGCTGAGAAAGTTGGGGTTGTTCAGCCTCAAGAAGAGAAGACTCTGGAAAGACCTTATTGCAGCCTTTCAGTTCTTATAGGGGGCTTCTGAGTTAGATGGAAAGAGATTTTTTCCAAAGGCCTGTTGTGACAGGACAAGGAACAATATATAAGGAAGTATTTTTTTACAATTAGGTTGATGAGAGTAACAGGTTGCCCAGGAAAGTTGTGGATACCCATAATTGAAAGTGTTCAAGTTTGGGTTGGATGGGTTTTGAGCAGGCTGATCTAGTGACAGTTGTCCCTGTCTATGGCAGGGGGTAAACTACTAGATCATCTTTAAAGGTTCCTTCCAACTCAAACCATTGCATTATTCTGATTCCATGATTCTATGATTCTATCTACATGTACACACCAACATCTTTTAAATAGCCACAAGTTATGAAGAGAATAGAATTACTCTATACTTGTTAGAAGACCACAGGGTAAGTGCCAACCTATCTTTTGAGAAGAAGTGGGGAAACAAAATAATATCATTCTCTCAGTTTTCAGAAATAACAGTAGTTTTTATAAGGATTCCCAAAAGAGTTCTGAAACATCAGAAGAGCTCTACTCTTCCTTAACAGTTTAGGAGGCAGATAAAGCTTAATAAATGCAACAATCACATTAGATTTCCAAGTTCCTTTTGCCCTCTGATCCAGATATTTCCAAACCAATGTGACAGAAGATACCAAAACAAATACCAAGCATCTGTGCTGTCTCTTCAGGAAAAAAATTCTCAGTTTAAATAAAATAATCATGGAGTTACTATGCTGGAAGCTCTGATGGTAAAAGAATCTGGATGCAACCGTAAAAATTATGTTCTTCTAAAATCACCGAAATATTTAATGCAGTCTAAGATATTCAAAAGTATCTTTGCTGGGGAAAAAAAAAACCAAAAACAACAACAAGAACTCCCACCCAAACAAAAAACCCCATGAAAAATACCCTCATAATACTGTATATCATGGTTTCGTACACGCTGTCTGCTCCTGTGTACATGGGCAGCACTGTTTTGTCAGTATGAGAGCATTCTGATAAAACAACTTCTTACTATGGTAGTTTTGTCTGTATATGTAGTGCTTTTGTTTAGCAGACTTTAAGACTTTATGAACAACTTTGAAAAATTACAGCGGCAGCGAAAGACAAACACACTTATTACAGTATCATTTATTCAGAGGTAATAGCAAATGAAACACTTCCTTCAATAGTAACTGTGGACTTCAAAGTTAGGGAAATAGTCATTTCAGAAAGGCTTAGGTGTCACAGCTTGGGAAATGGGAGAAAAAATGAAGTAGTGTTCATTAAGAGTTTTTGACAAGAAAGACCTTTAGTAAACTAAACGTTTCATGTTCTAATTTTAAAATGAAAAGATTCAACAGTATACTATAATGCAACACATTTAAGCATCTTTTTTTGGTCATAACAATTTTAAAATTAATGATTCCAAAGTAAGATTATCTTTTATCAATACATCCACATTAGGGGTTCCATAGATTGGAGGATGCAATTACTGAATTTAATACACATGGCAGATTTACAGGACATTTGTGCAACGATCTGCCAGAGGTTACCATAGAGCATCTAGAAAATGCACACAGTTTATTAATTGAAACAAACATGAAATTAAAAACAAACAAACCAACCCCAAATCCCCAAACCAGATATACCATGTTTAACAAAGATCTACTGTGATAAATAATTTTATTTAGTAAAGCAACAGTAAAGAAATAAAAAATAGTAAATATTTTTGTTATAGCTCCTTATCTAACTAAAAAACCACTCATGGCTTCATTTCTGAAAGGGCAACTTAGGGAAACTGAGGGTTTTCTGTTTTTTTAAAAAATCAGGTCACTGGCTTTCATCTTTTTATATCTCCACCTGGGCATTGTCAACAAGATGGGGGACATTAGCCAAACAGAATATATTTAAACTTCAGTAGCCTGATAAGCATTAAAAGCTGATTGCTATTAGCTGTCACATGTTGCCATTCTTTTTCTTATTCTCTTGAAATGGGCTTCTGTGGCATTATCTATCTTATTAGTATAGTAGATTAGTTTGTGAACATTCACTTTACATTCTTTAATAATCAGTCTATGATATACATACATAAAAGAATAAAACATAAATAAATGAATCGTTTAATGATTTTAGTCTGGCCAATCCTAACACATTTCTTTGGAAAGAACCTTGATTTCTCCTAGTCCCGAGTAATTGAATTTTCTGGAGGTGTTTTCCAGTTTTAATTTAGGAAATGTCCTGAAGTTCTCGGGTACAATTTGTTCTCATCAACATTTCCCAGGGACTAGGGAAATCAGTGTTTCCAGAAAGAGTTGAGAAGTTCTGATCAGCATTTTGCAGCAATTCATGTATATCTTCACTGCACACAAAATTACTTTAGCCAGACCATAGCTACTCCTATTCCTTTACCCTCTGTCTGTATTTTATGCTTCCATGTGTAAAGATAAATGGATGCAGAAACACCAAACCATCCCTTTTTTTTTTTTTTTTTTTTTTTTTTATAGAAGGGATTCATTAAATGCAGCATTAACAGATAAAATGATGTATTATAATATTCTGTATCTTGAGAGCGGGTGAAGGAAACCACTTATGTGTGCTTTGATCATCTTTCTGTCATCTTCCATCACAACCAAAGACTATATAAAATGTCTTTTCAGCTATGTTCTGAGTGCAGCCCAAGCATCATATAGCACTCCTGCTAAGAGTAAAAAAAAAACCCAAACAAAACCCAAGACAGATAATTAAATTTCCAATTGAAGGGGAATAAACCCCTGGAAGTTTTTATCACAGAATTACAAAAATCAAAAAGGAGAAAAGAATATATCAAAGATAAAATCCATGATTCTGTGTTCTTCTCCTGTGGGAGAATTTATCATTATCAGAACTTCTATGTATTTTTAGGAGAAAAGAATAAGAAATTTACCATTACATTATTGAAAACACTTGAAAATTAAACTGGAAGTGTAACAAAGCCAATTAGACGTAAACATAAAGATAGTTTGGGCTAACAATTTTTTTGAGGAATTTATAGCTTTCTTAGAAAATATTCTGGCCTTTTAAATTTTCTATTTTTTAATAAAAATACCAATGCCTAAAAATCAGTTTTCATTTAAAATCTCCCACCTTTTCCAACAATAAATGGAATGTCTGTAGTTTCAAAATCTTTATTCCATTTTCCATTGCTTTTTCCAGCTTTCCAGGTCCAAATTTGCAGCTTTTCAAGGTCATATCCATCAGAAATGTTGAAAGCAACAAAAAGAAAAAAAACTTTAAACATAAATTAGTATGACCATTTTTTTTATTTGAAAGACAAAAAATAGCATAGCAGATAAAAACGAAGGATAAAATAAGAATATTTTAAAAAAGCTACTCCCCAGTATTTTGTAATAATAGAAACAAACTTTTATGAAAAACTTTTGAGAAAAATTGTTTTCTATAAATAGCAAATTATACCTAGTTGCCTACACTCCTTCCCATGGTTTAAGGAAGTCCTGGCTGCAGGTTTTTGAAAGACCTCAGATCAGAACATGACCACAAACAAAGGCTGCCAAGCTCATTTTCAGTTGCCTACAGCTAATCCATCTCCTTTACAATAGCCTTCCTTCTTACATTCTTTTTTTTTTCCCTTTTAAAAAAAATTTCCATAACTTCAGATATGTCTAGTAACATAGATCTTGCTTTTTTATAGATCTTTTATTTGTTTTCCTTTCTCTAGTACAGAGGTGTTACAATCAACTATTAACTACTTAGCCCACCCCAAGGCATCTTTTATTCCAGAAGACCAGGGTGTTTGTGAACCCACAAACAAGAAGTCCCTTGAACAACACAGAACTGACTTTGACCTTGAGCTCCACATCACTATTCTCAGCAGAAGCGTATCATGTTGTACTGAGAAAAGAACAACCAGCTTTTTAACCTACAGACATTTTTTTCACATTAATTGATCCTTCAAGTCTAAGGCGTATCAAATACAAAGAAAAGGAATAAGCAAGAACCCCAGATAGGATACTTTCTCTCATTTTGGACACTAGTGAATTTTTACCCCTTACTATTAGTGAACTTAATCAAGATAGATATGCAATATTACACAAACTAAGACAATACAGGGTTTATCACCACTAATTAAGTAACTTCCAAAGTAAAACAAGGGATACCATTTCTCAAGTTCTGTTATCAGCATCATTAGTTTCCACAAATTCTACTTTCCTCTCCAGTTGTATTTTCGTAAATATTTTTGGTATAGTGGCTGCTAGCATGTGTTCATGACTGTTACAGCTTGAGGAGACAAGATACTTTCCCACAGGATGGAGATGGAGAGAAGGAGCAGAGAAATCTGCCTCCTTATATTTAACTTCTCCTGCTGGAGGAAAATGTCCAGGGGAAACGACGGTGAGAAGTAAGGTGATGCCCCAGATAGGTAGAAAGTTAACAGCAATTTCATTTCCAGTCTGCTCTTCTATCACTGTCAGTAATACAGCTCCTTGCCCTCCTCATTTGTTCAGAAAAGCAGTTCAAAATGTCTATATAGCCAACTGCACCTTTACTGGTGAGTATGCCTGGAATGCAGATGCTCCCTGTCCAAACTTCTATTCCCAAATAAAGAGCACAGAGAGACAAACTGACATGGTTTCGATGAGCTCAGACTCTGTTGCTTTTTAACTCTACTGGCTGGAATTCAGAGATCCTGACTTAACAGTGTAGATAAGACTGAGAGGATAGAGGATAATCCTCCCTGTTTTTATCTTCTGTTACTCAGTTTTGTACTAGCTGATAACAATCTGCCTTTATAGCAAATACAGCTGTTAGAGGAATATTGCTGCAGGTGAACACTAATTTTTTAATATCACCCAGATAGTGAAGTGAAGAGAGAGACAATGGTATTTAAAAGAACACTCGCTCCTTACTCACAGATCCCTTAAACTTGGATGTAAAGAATTTGGTTTAATACTGTCATTTGGATGTGTAGAAAAAAGGAATGAGGTAATTTCATCCTATCTTACTGTAACATAAAATTGGCAGGCAAGTTATGTGATTACTCAGGGATTGTATTTCCTGTAGCTGTTTGAAACCCACACAAATGCCTTACTGCATATATGAATGAGATAAGGATGGTATTTACTTACTTTGAAACCTTGCCACTGATGTGTTATTTTCAGTTCATAATCAACACATCTTCATGCATAATCTAACACTGATCATTTTAATCTTTACTCCTAATAATCTTCTTTATGTAAATTTAATTGCTAAAAACCTAGTAAATAAAACTGATGACCTACTGTAGTGTTTCGTTTTGCAGTCTGGTGGCCTCATGCCTCTAATAATTGCTTAGAAATTCCTTCTTTTTCTACCTCTCAGGAAACAGCTTTTTGGAACAGTTGCTCTGAGTTGTCTTGCAAGAGCATCTGAAATCTAACATGATAAAAACAATTAATGAACTGCTTTCCACCTAAAGATAAGGCAATTTTTTTTCATGTTAGAATTCAAAACAGATAAAGGAATCACATTTTAAGATTCCTGTTCCATAGGCAGCATCTTACGTTATGTCTCCTTCATCTAATATGTATTCACATATGTAATTATTTATACATATGTACAAACACGATGAGTTTGCAATGTTATAGCAATGTGTTGTAGACACTTCTACATTCTCTATTTCATACTTCTGCTTTTCTTTATTTAAATGCTTTTGAACATAGCCAAGACATAATTTTATTATAATTAACAACTACTTTTAAAGAAAATACTTCTCAAGATTATTAGTTGTTCTGATTCAGGAAAACAGCTAAGGAAGAATTCCACTTTGAAATGGTGGTTAAATTCCAGGTATCTATCTGAGATGGTCATGAAATCTGTACCAGAGATGCAGGGAATCCTATTAATATCTGTAACCAAAATCTGTGATTTGTCTACTCTTTGTCTTTTACCTATGCCTGCTTATTAAATTTAGGTTTTGCACAGTGTGGAAATACTACTTTGAAAAGTTTAATTTTGTTAAATTAATGAGAATAATAATTTACAGAAAGGAACTTAGAATGATCATTACAAGTTAAATTCAAGGACTGGCTCTGAAGGCATGATAACAAAAAAAGGACTAGAAATTAGGTAGAAGATGGAAGAAAACAAAAATATGGCACAACATCCCAAAACTGGATAACAGAAAAATTGGCAAGTTTGTTGAGGAGAATGGCAACAGATAGCACCTTTAAAGAAATGAAAAAATGAAAACTCTACTGAACGGCATAGCACAAGAAGTCTAGCAGGGCTTCCTCATTAAACAAGTAAAGCATGCAATCAAGCTTCAGTTTTCTGAAGCTGGGTTTGCTAATTTTTTTAATGCTGCACTTGTGCTTGTCCTATAAACACAACCTGCCATAACTGGATATTACATCTGTGTACAACATTAACACAAAAACAGAAGAAAGAGAGAGAAGTATGAAGGGGTATGTAAGATATGTAGAACGAGCTACTGACCTCCATTAAATTTATTCAAGGTATTTGTGACAGATGGAATTCACTAGCAGATAACTAATTTGATTGGATTGAGGTTTCATACTGTTATGTGATCACAAGAACAGACACCCTAAGTTTATTGGTTCAGATGCCTACTTTCACCAAATGCAGACATAACCTCATGACTATAGCATATCCGTAGTAATTCTGGTGTGTATCATCTTTCAGTACAATTAAATCGGTCTGTATGGTACTCTGTATAGGAAATAAATCCTGAAAGTCAAATTGAAGTATAGAGCTTGAATCTTCATGGACAAACATGCTTCACTGTGCTTTTGTGATGCTGAGTTTCAGATTGCATTGGCATTTAACAACTGTATAGTGAAGAACACTATTCAAAGGATTACACTCCTCATTCATTGATGCCACTAGAACACAGATCCTGTCCTCACATCACCAGAATCATAACCACATTTCTACTGCAGAAATTTCATCCTCAAGTCGTTGATCTCTGGTATGATCACCATCATTACTCTCTATTTTTGGAATTCAGATAATGAAAAGTAGAGTGATATTGGTTTTTTGGGGGCACGTTTTGGTGCTTTAGATTATGACAACCCATTTGGTCAAAAGTGATCACTTGTCAGGCACTGCTATAGGCTTCATAGGATTTTTTGTACCACTGATAGGTTATGCTTAACAGTTTGGAATTCTTTTGAACCTGGAATAAAGAGACTACACAAAGGATACAAAAGTATGTACCCAGGTCATTTCCAACTGTTGTGGTTTAACCTCAGTCAGCAACCAAGCACCACGCAGCCGCTCGCTCACTCCCCCCTGGTGGGGTGGAGGAGAGAATCAGAGAAGTAAAAGTGAGGAAACTCCGGGGTTGAGATAAAGACCATTTAATAGGCAAAGCAAAAGCCACGCGCACAAGCAAAGCAAAACAAGGAATTGATTCACCACTTCCCATGGGCAGGCAGGTGTTCAGCCACCTCCAGGAATACAGGGCTCCATCACGCGTAACTGTTACTTGGGAAGACAAACACCATCACTCCAAACATCCCCCTCTTCCTTCTTCTTCTTCCAGCTTTGTATACAGAGCGTGATGTCATATGGTGTGGAATATCCCTTTGGTCAGTTTGGGTCAGCTGTTGTGGCTGTGTCCCCTCCCAGCATCTTGTGCACCCAGCAGAACATGGGAAGCAGAAAAAGACCTTGACTACTGTAAGCACTACTTAGCAACAACTAAAACATCTCCACATTATCAGCACTGTTTTCAGCATAAATCCAAAACATAGCCCCACACTACCTACTATGAAAAAAAAAATTAACTCTATCCCAGCTGAAACCAGGACACCAACCAAGGAAAAACTAAGAATGTAAAACTGATGGAATGGTATAGTTAAAAGAAAAAACAACATCCCAACCCCCAAAAAGTAACTCTCTTCCCAACCCAGATTTTTTTTCATTTTAATAGTTATTTAGTTTGCAAATAAATGACTGCAAAAAAATTTTCCTCAGAAGTCTGATCAAATTTATAAAGTGGGAACTTTTGACAGAATATACTAAAACAGCAAAGGTAAGGAAACTTTATGAAGGAATCTAAATAGCCAAGGTATGTAAAGGATGAAGACAGAAGAGGTGGCATTTGGTGTACTGCAACCTTAATGGTTGCCATGACTAGGATACTTTATAAGTACAGAGATGACTAAAACTCTACATGGATCTGAAAAATGAAAAAAGGTTTATGAAAGAAGTGGAATGTAAAGAGGTATTGCATTTGAGAATAAAATGACTATGTCCTATGATTTAGAGAATGAATAACTAAATTTTCACATACAGGGCTTTCTTTTTTAATTCAAATTTGTCAGAATAGAATTCTTTTAAAGAAATTGTCAACTTCTTTTGATAAAATAACTACTATATTGAATAAGTGTTTCACTTTGTTCTTTTCCTTTTGTTAAAAAAAACACTTCTTCAGATAGTTTCTTTTTCTGGAAACTGTCAATTTTTCTATATACTTGCCCTGTACATTTGTATGTAGACATCATTTTGCATATAAATGCCACTTGTTCTTGTCTTTGTCAGTCTGGTTTTTAATTCTGTGCATTCAGTTATTTAATAAAGTGGTAGAGGAGACTTGTAGTTTTCTTTTCTTAGTCCTTTAATGAACACACAGAGGTTTTTCTACAATATTTGACTACCCCACACAGGTTAGGTCCTACTAAGTGCTTTTCTAGCCACTTAACTGGTAAAAAACATGTTATGTCTAGTTATTGACTAGATTTATTTAATTTCTGCTTTTCCTGTTATTATGCTATTATGCTATTGTTATGCTTTTCCTGCTATTTAATTTCTGTTATTCCTTATTATAAAGATTTCTAAAACATCAACAGAGTAATGGATAGTCTGACTTATGATTTATTGGCATAGTGCATAACATAGTTAAATAACAATGGCCAATATGTTTAGAAATCATCATAATTTCCTTCAATTAGAAAGGATAACTATAATTCAATCTCCTGTAAAAGGGTACAGAATCTCTTTTAGACTATCACCTGAGGATTAGTAATACTGGAGCCATAGACTTCTGGATGTTCAGATCCAGTAAATCATATGTGATATGGCACTTCAAGGCATAAATTACCTAATCAGATAACAATAGTTTTTTGGTACTATGAGATGGTATTGTATGGACATTTGGCCTACTGCCAAGCCATCCGGTCTACCAGGGGAAATAACACCTGTTACACACTTGAAGGCTTTTGTCTTTTTGATCTCAGACTGCAAGAGCTAGAGGGTGGTCACCGTGGATAACCATACTAGTAGGAGGGATCTCCAAAGGATCCCAGGTATTCCATCCTCCTGAAAGCCCCTTGTATCCACAGTGGGCTATGTTTGGTTTGACAGATGACATACAGTGTAAGCAGCATGTACGGAAACAGTCCAGGACAGGCTTGTCACCTGTTTCATCACATGTTGTTACTTACAGTCTCTTTGTTCACAAGAAGAATGAGAACTGATAGCGTAAGTTTATGCTATAACTTTCAGGAAGTTTTCCATGAATGGGGAGCTTTAACACGGGAAAGGAAATTTTGTGAGAGATCTGTGCAGAGCTCATCTCATATTTCACATGTTAGATCATCAACATGAGAGAGCCACCAAGTATTGAGCAGAAGACTACCCTCATTATTTGCAAATTGCAGCTCTGTCATTCATATTTCCAATTTTACTGCATCTGAGATTAGAAAGGTGACTGTCTTTGCTAAGATTTAAGAAATATCCAGCATGCATAAAATTCTCAGCTCATGGTACGCTAGGCGGTTGGTACATGACTGGTAGATAAGGGGTTTCCTTGCATCAGAGTTCTCAAACAATGTTACTGTTACTTTCTTGACAAGGAATGGTTCTTCATTAAGGGATAAATACATTCTTCTGCTGCATTGCTGTGGTAGATTTGACTTTGGCTGTCTGCCATACCCCTATCCAGCCACTGTCTCACTCCCCCTACTCAACAGGACAAGGGAGAAAATCAGGTGGAAAAGCTCACAGATTGACAGGGAGATCACTCACCAATTACGGTCACAAGCAAAACAGACTCAACTTGGGGAAGACTATTTTAATTTATTGCCAATTAAAAATAGAGTAGGATGGTGGGAAGGAAAGACAAAACTAAATATTTTTCCTCCCACCTTATTCCCAGGCTTAACTTCACTCAGTTTCTGCCAGAAAACCTGTTCCTGCATGGGCTTTCTATGGGCTGCAGCTTCCTTCAGGGCACATCCACCTTCTGTGGTGTGGGGTCCTCCATGGGCTGCAAGGGGACAACCTGCTTCACATGGTCTTCTCCATGGGCTGCAGGGGAATCTCTGCTCTGGCACCTGGAGCACCTTACCCCCCTCATTCGTCTCTGGCCTTGGTGTCTGCAAGGCTGTTTCTCTCACATTTTTCTCACTCCTCTCTCTCACAGCTCTGTACAGATTTTTTTTACCATTTATTAAATAGGTTTTCCTAGAGATACCACCAGCTTGGCTGAGGGGCTCAGCTATGCCCTGCAGTGGGTCTGTTGGAGCTCTCTGGAACCAGCTATGTCCAGCATGGGACAGCCCTGGGCCCCTCCTCTCAGAAGCCACCCCTGCAGCCCCCTCCTCTGCTACCACACCTTGCCAAATAAACCAAATACATTTGCAAGCCCATGGTGTGTGACACCAGCTTTTACAGTGTAGGCTAATGCCTTATAAGCTGACCAGATATTATTTTGTACCTCAATCATCAGGACCACAATTCACAATCTGCATCCATGCATTTTCTACCTTTTATGAAGCATCATTTTTGTCAGATCTTCTTCAGTTATTGAATTAGCAGCATAACTTTGGAATATATCTCTGGATAACTGAAGGGTGGAGGTTCCTCATCTCAGGCTAGAGGCCTATTGTTAAGATACTTCCTTGTTAAGACACTGTTTACCTGCTGCACCCTCTGCAATGTGTGCAGAAGCAGATGGGAGAAGGATGGCAGTGTGACTTTCAAACTACACCAGTGGCAGCAGCATCAGCAGGAGTTTGCTCAGATGCCTGCAAGAGCTGAGTGCGCCAAATCATGAGAGGTGCTCTGGAAATGGTCTTTACACAAAATTTTGATATCAGCTTCTGTAACTTGCTGTAGTCTGCATATGGAAAGTAAGAATAAACCACACCATTTTATTAGTTTTAGCTTTTTCTGCCCATTGCAGACCCAGCCTTGAACAAGTGCAGGGTAGCTGTCAGGGGTTTTCCTGCTACTGAGGTTAAGTCCAGAAACTTTGCTTATCTGTTTTCCATAATGGTGCATGAAACCAGTGGAATATATGTTGCACAAAAGGTGCTGAGACAGACATACATGGACAAACCTTTACTCAGATGGATCATTGTTGATGACACATCAATCCTAAGTGTGAAAGTTACTTCTGGGTAAAATAAAAAAAAAAAAAAAAAAACAACAACAAAAAAAGGAAAGTGAAAAGGATAAGTTTCCCAGTGACAAGGCAGGAAAAGCACTGATGCAATCTCTTCCCTGTGCATCCCTTCCAGCATAGAAGGTGGTGAAGCTGAAGGTGATGAGAATGTTGACTTTTTCCACACTTCTTCCTAGTACTGTATGATTTTCATTGGGACCCACTCAATTAGGATGTTCCTGCTTATGATATTAGTGTGCATTACAGTGTACTTAGTCTTGAGCATTATGTGCTGGTTGACTGCTAAGGTGTCCTGCATACATGTTATTAGGTACTTCTTACTGCATGTTTAAATCACTATTATGTTGTTATTCACTAAGTTTTTAGTTTCTTTAATAACTAAACTCCGCAAAATAGGACATAGTAAAAGAGAAGGAACAAAGGGGTGATTCTCACATCAGTGACACTTACTATGCATGAGAACCCAGCAGTGAGAGAACTGGGGTTTGCAAGTGCAAGTAAAACAGCATGAGAACAATATGGGAGAATTGCACAGGAGCTCTGGAAAACACTGTCACAGCAGTTTGGGTAAAATGTTACAGAGCTGCAGACGAAAGGCAGGCTGAACATTTGCAAATGGAAAGGCCCTTAGTGCTACACAAGTTAAAGTATTTAAGGTTCTGTGCAGCACTGGGAAGTACACATGGGCCCAGGTATGGATGCAGACAAGTAGGTCTAGGTCTGAGAAAAAAGCCCTTTGCAAGGCAGGAAGTTTAAGGCAAAGCTCTATGGGTGGGAAATGCTAACTGGCAAGTACTGAAAACTGAATCGTAGTGGTAGTACAGAGCTTCTATACTTAAAGGTAAGCAGTGACAGACTGGGCAGTGAACTAAGAGAATAATGGGTAGGAATGGATCAAAATGGTATGAGAAAATGACCTGGCATCTTAATGATGGGAGAACTAAAAAAAGTCCAACTTTTACATGTGATAGGACAATAAAGTATATAGTCTGCTCAGACCGTTTTCATAAGGGCGAAGGTGCCTTCCTCTTTCAGAAAACCACCTTGTATATGTGCACCAATAGTTGCAGACTACATAATTTTTCCTCAAAAAATCTTAGTATATTGATCCCTTTAAGTTCTCATCATCATCTCAGTAGATGTTTCTTATGATCTTTCAATATATTAAATGACTCCAGTAGTCCTTCTGGGCTGTTTTATGAAGCTTTACGTGATGCTTTACTCTTTCTAAACTGTACAAACAAAAGTGCACTGTTACCTTTATTACATATATTAAGGACAGATCCTGTAGTGTATATGTGTAAATGAACTGTGCCACAAATGAGTATCATAGTGGCAGTCCATAGTCTATTGAATGGTAATTTATGACACATAAAGGTTTTTTCAGCGCACAGCCACCATTAAAGCACAGTGCTGTTATTGGAGATGTATTACACAAGCAGGTTTTGCTGAGATAAAATATATTTTATTTCCTCAGGAAGCATACCTTTATAAATTCCTTTCCTGTGGGGATTTCCAGTCTGCAGATCCAGCAATGTAGTGCATGAAAATGTGCTGCTCTGACTGCCTGAGCCCCTACTGACTCCATCGAGATTTTGTTTGGGAGTACAGATCTTTTTGCATGTGCCTTTTTTTGAAGGTCAAAGGTGAAAAAAGGCACAAATCGTACAAACGCTACAAACACCAAGGAGATTTTTATGGCATTGCATGGCAGGAAGGACATCAGGAAGTGCAATAAAATACTAAGCTGGATTGTGATGTTGACTCATTTGTCCTGAGAGTAAAAATATTTTTATTATACTTGACAACTATTTTCTTCACTTTCACCTTCAGTGCACCAAAGCAAGAATGTGGGTAAGTACACAGAAAGTGTAGAAGATGCAAAACGTCTTCCCCCAACATGCGGTGAAGCTTGGAAACTACTGTTTGTATTGCACTGTTCACATAACAAGCTAGAGTTTGAGAGATGGAAGCAACAAAGGGAAAAACTGATTATCCATGATGGTTGTTGGCATCATTCCTGAAATCACATAAGATTTCTGCAGGGTAACAAAACTGGTCAAAGGAGATTAATTCCTTAAAGATGACTGTGAAGCTTCTTCTGAGCATACACAGAGGAGCTCAGCTGAGAGCAGATCACTCTTGTCAAGAGAGAGAAGCAAAAAGACACGAAGTCACATTTCAGCACTGTTTTTTTGATGCCATGGAACTGAAACTATTGTACTGAGATTTGAAACATCATTAATTCCTCTCATTCCTGAATACTGCAAAACTTTTTGTACTTTGTCTCATTGATCTTGTTTTTACATTTACCCCAATTAGCTTGAAATGTTTAATATTTAACTTGAGTATCTAAATCAACCTCTGCACTTTTTAACATGTTTGTATATTCACACATTAAATTATTTTTGGTTTATTTTCACATATGAACTATCTTAAGTTAACTTGATAACTTCAAATATTTCTTCAGAAAATATTTCAGATTTAAACCTCATCATATCTGCAAGTGATCAAACAATAAAGAGAAAAAAAAGTCATGTCAGGGAAATCTAAAAAGTTACCATCCTTTCAAAGTCTCCCAACACAGTTTGAATATCAGGTCACATGCCAGAACATAAGCCCACATTTTTCTAACCAAAACCTATAGAGAGTAAAGCAAATAAACAAATTTCTGTTACAATACCTGTGTGGAAAAGAAAAAAGCAGTGTTACTCTAAAACCTGGGAAAATATTCACATCACAATGTTCAGTCAATATAAATATGGTTTTGCAAATTAGACAAAAAAAGAAAAGACATGAACTGCAAGAATACATGGTTTGAGGTTATGAGAAAGCATACTAGCATTAGTCACTTACAGTTCCATATTTATAAGGTTCTGTCTTGTTTTATTCAGAATTAATGCAAAGGGATTAAGAATATCTTTCCCCATATCCGCAGCCCCACAGGATATTTCCAGACAGGTTCAGTAATTTAACTGATAACATTATTTGTCAGAACACTAATTTTGAGAACAATCATCTATAGAAAAAGGAGTATTTTACTTCCTCTGGCCAGATTTGCTTCTAAAATACAAAAATTGCAAGAAGATTCTGCTCATCAAGCAAAAAAAAATATAAAATTCAGCATACATTTTGGCCATGAAGGCTGATCAGTGAGTGTCAGCACAGGGTTATTCACAGGATGGCAAACCTGAAGGATTATTTTTATTGTCAAAGTATCTTGGAGGGGTTGATCAGATTCAATTGTGTGTGCTAAGATCTGCTTATGGGTAAAAAGTGTTTGGTAATTTGAATAATGCAATACAGAGTCTTCCATCACTACTAGGTCAATGGCTCTGATCTTGCTTTGGCTGGTAATGACTGAAAATGTTTTAATAAGGTGCTGCACAGTAATTTATGTGAAGAAAGCTGATACTGTCAGTCCCGCTCCTTGAAGACAGAAATCTGTGTTAAAGCAAAGCCACCTTCACAATTCCTCTTAGCTGTCATCCTTGCTAGTAATTTCAGCAGTGAAACAGAGGCCTGCATGGACATAGGGACTGAACTATCTCAGAACTAGTATCTTTGAATCCTGGTTGGTGCACATTGGTGGGGGAGGCCTGCGGTGGTAACTTGGAGATTAATTCATCTCATTGTCAAAACTGCAGCTAGTTCAAAACACTAATGCTCTTTCATGAAAAGGAAGAATGGAAAATATCACTGATTTACAAGCATATTTTCATGTAGAAAATTTTCATTCACTTAACTATTAAAGCTATGTATGATCATGGCACCTGGAAACACATTTCAGAAAACTTTAAGACTTTTCATCACAGAAGCCATCAATAAGCAACTCCACTTAATACAGAGGAAGTCACAATTACATGTATGCCAGATGATGAGTTTCTAAAGACAATTTAAGGTGCTGGAATTTAATATTAAATAGCATTTGAGATACATAAGGATCTTTGTAACTAGTCCCTGAGAAAACAAGTATGTTTTCAACAGCAACAGCATTTGGTAAACTGTCAGGATGTCTTTGACACTAGCATTGTTACTTGTGTTCAAGATAGTGATGGTGCTTTTGCCTTGGCCTTCTGCCTCAGGGAACCATTCTGTCTTAGAATTACTGTTCCAGGTCTATAAGACCTTCCGGGTGGAAGTGATGGCTGTAGCCTTCTTGTTAACACAGTCAGTCTTATTTCATAACCTCACAGCTTTATCTGATTTGTTGGTTGAGAACTAGGGTATCATTAAATATTGTCTCACTTTGGTGTTTTCTCACTATAGATTTGCAAAAATGATTGCCTTCAAACTTCTGCAAAGCACTGTTGCCTAAAATGTTAAAACCTGCATGCCGCGTAATAAATTGTGGCATGTAGTTGTGTCACCTCAAGTCAGTAACCCACTGAATTTCATACACTAAGTAGACTTGCACTGTGCTAGGACTTCAAATATGAAGCTTCCAACAAAAAGTGTAACAGCATTGTTGTTGACATTCCTCTGAGTCAGAAGTGAACTGAGGTTTTACAGGGCATTGTGGTAGGAAAGAGGCTGTCTTTTTGAACAGCATATAAAACTGACTTTTTGCTTATCCATGACAAGGAAGAATTCCTTGGAGCTCTTCACCAAAAAGATGACATCAATCATGTTGTCCCAGCCAAATATAGAATAGGAATTTCCCCTCTGCTTTCCTGAGCTATGACTGAACTATCCAACACAATAGTTTCTACTTTGTATTGCATTGTACTCTGCTCTGAATACAATTAAACAGTTGCTTTGTTTCAGTCTAGAGGTATCTGGTAATAAATCCAAAATAAATTCTTAAGAATTAAGAAGAGATAATTACCTGTGTCCCCTTTGCTTAATTAAAAAAATTAAATCATTACTTGCTAAATAGATTTTAGATATTTAGAAAGGTGACACTTACATGAAATAAACTATTTATTAAAGTGGCAAATAATGCTACAGAAAAATCCTGGCTCAATGGACTTGACACTCATGCAAGGACAGGCTTTTCAACAGTAAGAGAACTGAGAAGCAAGGCAAAGGTGAGAGACATATAAGTAGTAATAATAGTGTGATACTCAGTTTCAGCACACAGAGGTTGCTTGATGTCAGCCTTTTAATCAGAAATTCAATTTCCTTTTTGCACTATTATGCCACAAAGTTAGTCTGTGTTTCAGAAAGCAGTGAGAATGGGGATGATGTCTTGCCTCTTAGCCCTTTCCCGTTATCCAATATAAATATACAGAAAAGCAGGTTGTTTTGTGTAATTTTCAAAGAAGACCATATACTGCATTTCTAGCTGTCACTGGCATTACTCAATCTCTCTTAAATGACCTCACCTGTTAGATGAAACAGCTTCTAAGCTGGTCATGTGCATTATCAGTTTTCTTGTTTTTCCAAAGATCATGATGTTTCATTTTATATGGTAACCTTAAACAAATAAATTCTTTAGAAGCAGTTCTCTATCAAGTCAAAGCCTCAATGTGTGGACCACTGGTCAGATAAAAAAAATCCAGATCCCTATTAATCCATTCTCAGCTTGGTATTGGAGCCATCTGAGATGGGAAAGGGCTTGCTTGTGTATCACTTACAAAAGCTCCACAAAATATTTTAAGAAAAAAGAAAACAAAACATAACAGAAATAAAACCAAAGTGCCTTTTCACTTCTTCTTCTTCTATGTCTTGTGCCTATGCTTTTTTATAATTTATTTTACAAAGTAATCTAATTTTCTTAAGAAAAGAAAGCTCAAATCTTGAACCAGAAGCCTCCCTAACTGTTACCTTTACTTCAGGGAGAACATGAAGTTACTGCTGTTTCTTATTTTATAAATATCAAACATTTTAAGAGTTACCTAACTCACTGAAGACTTTGCGGAGCCATTTTGTTCTGGTACCTTTTTTTCGTTAAGTGATCCACTTAGCAACACAATCTGGTTTTCTAGGCAAAAGACATGCAGCATGATTTTATACCTAATGTATAAAACCATCTAGTTTTCTTATTCATCAAATATACATGGAAAACCAAGCAGTATTCACACCACTGAATAACATCTTTTTATCTAAAAAAATGAACACAAACAAACAGGTGCTAAACAAACCTAAACAATTTTGTAACTCCTTTTGCAAAATGGACTTAGAGCTGGTAGGCAATTCTTCATATCATATCAAACTATAATCCAGCAGTGTTGTTCTTTTTTTTTTTTTAGGGCTGCATAGTGAACTAAGGGGAAATGCAAAAAAAAAAAAAAAAAGGAAATGTGCAATTCACTCAACGTGTCAGTATATGTATATGCCATGCAGATACTTTTATTGCTACTTTTTTTTCTCCTGCTTGTATGCATTTCTCCTGTGCTATTTTTTCTTTTAGAACTCTTCATTCATATAATTTTTATTGTTGTACTACAAATGATTAGTCAACAGAATTCTCTTCCAAGATCCATATTTACATTAATATCCATGTAGCAAACTTAATTGAGCAACAGAAGAGCTGTTATTCCATTATTGATGTCTTTGCTGCATCATGAAGGCAGCAATTTAGCACTAAGCTATAAATAGAAAGATACAGTGGATGGAACTGGCTGGTCTTGTGTTTTTAATATTCCCTTCAGGGTAAAGTATGACATAACCTAATTACAGTGGTAGAGATTTCACTGCAGGGAAAACTGTTGTTATTCCATTTGACAATCAAGTAATTATATTCTCTACTGCATGTTTTACTGGATGTTACTAATTAAGTCATCCACAAAAATTTATTTAAAATTTAGGAAATGGTGCTATTCTTATGAAAAGTTATCCTTCAATAATGCCAATAATTTTTACAAAACCATTTTTTGGGGGGCAGTTTTTAACAGTTACCTGTCAGAGTGCTTACTTAAGCAGAAAGCAGGCATTCTTTCTGACTACATCCCTGCTCCTTATTTCAGGACATGGACTCAGCCTGCAGTCCCTTCATTCTCCTTGGGGCCGTAGGGCTTCTGCTGAGTGCTGGCAAGTTCTTAAAAACAGTAACAGAAGTGATGACAGAGCTATATAAGTAGCAGGGTTAGTGGGGAGACAATGGGACTCAAAATTTCATGTAATTGTCCAGGTGTATCAGGAAATGGGAAGGGAGGTAACACAGTATCTCTCCTTATGAGAGGATCTGCAAACAACCCTGACTTGACCCTGGTTTAGGAGTTCAAACTGTGTAATTGCATACTCCATCCTCAGCTAAATTTTTTTTTTCCTTTTCAGTTTTTCCCTATATGAATATGGGATTTATACATTCTTTCCTGATTATTATATAATCTGTAGGAAAAGCCAATCATCTGATTGTATGAAAAAGTATAGTAGGCCAAATCTCTCAGTCTTCTTCATAAAATGCAGGACTTCGTGCTCATGATCTTCATTTTATTTGGACTGCTTATTATGAGTTAATAATTAAAAACAGTGGGCTGTAATTTTCATTTATATTATCAATGCTGTCCTCACCCATAATGTTCTGTTGTCCCCAAGAATGGAATTACGTTGCAGAGAATGCTTTTTAAAGGGTTACATCAAGTTCAGTATCAAAAATAATAGAATTTGCCATTTGTTTTCCTGCACTGGTATCCTGAAACTCTACTGGTACAAACTTAGGAAGAATCTTTACAAGTCATCAGCTGTATCTTAGCAAAAATTATCTCCATATTTAAACATATTTTAACACACGTTTCTTAATTTTATTTTTCCTTAAGACTATCTTCTGAACTACCTTCTCTATGATCAAATGTATGGAAATATAGATTGTCAAACTCTTTATTGTATAGAATTAAAGAAAAAATGAAAGGATTAAAAATAAATATTATAGTATTTTAAAATTAAGGTGCCTGAAGCATTTCTGCACCTATTTTCTCAGTGTCAGAGAGCTAAAAAAAGAAAACATGATTCCCTGAAAGTAAACACTGGAAAGGGTTCTACTAAATTCTTGAGACATTTCCACAGAAGTTATACAGTATTTGCCATCTATAAGTGCTACATATGCACATGGCATATAGATGACTTTTGTTGTACAAATATAAAACTCTTTAAGCTATATGAAAAAATGTAATTACATAGTCACACTTTAGGCATTTCCCATTATTGTAGCAAAATCTACATTACAGCTTGTAGAAAGTCATCTAATGCTAGGTGTATTTAAAGTTGTAGGTAATGAGTATTTCTTGTTTTATCACTGTTCTTCTGTTTAAATATAGCCAACACAAATTATACGTAGGCTGAGTTTGCAGTATTTGGAGCACTTGAGTGTACCATTCCTTTGATAGTTAGATTACACTTGTCTTGCTACTTCAGTGTAAATGTAATTTGAGGGTCTTGTTGTTTGTTTCTGTTAAGTGTTGTGACTTGAAGATGAAAATATGCCATGCTGCCTTGTTGGTTCTACTTGAAAAAGACATAGAACTGTCACTGCCAAGAAAGAAGAAAATGTTTCATCATCCCCATTAAATTCCAAGGGCTTAGGAGATCTGCTGTGTTTACAAAGTTTCAAGTACTTCTCATTCAGCAACTGCGTACAACTTCAAAGCAAGGATAATACTGGATCCTATTTTAAAAGAAATAATATAGCATTGGAGAATCTTTGTATGAAACCACAGAGATTTTTCTCAGACACAATTGAATCTTTTTAAATCTCATATTAACAAGAAATAGCTAAATTTACCACCTGTAAAAGAAGTGGTGAAAAGAAATGTATTATGATTCAGTTTCTTCTTCCTACAAACAAACAAGCTTTACCTTCCTCAACTTTTTAAAAGATAGCTTTGAACTTTGTACACAGGAGAGAATCTAGGAAGGTGGTAGAAAGAAAGCATCCACTCAAAGGCTTATCAACTTAAACCAGAGATGCTCATGTCAGACTGCTGCTACTGAATCTGTAGCTAGCAAATGTATTTCTTTCATGCATGTATTATGTTCTTTCATCAAAAATAATATAAAAGCAACACAAAAACTCTGTGCTTACCCATGCTGTATTGTCTAATTCACTAATGAAAAGAAGTTTCATAACAGTTCCCATTAGTATCACTTTATTTAAGATCTGTCCTATTTCTGTTCAAAACCATAAATATGACTGTGTGTGGAGTAGTTTAGTAACCAGTTGAATCTCATTTTTATTCCACCACTAACCTGTTTGCGGACATAAAATTGACACCAATTAACTTTAGTCGTAGGCTGGAATACTCCTCCACTACAGACCTGGTAGACAGGACCCTTATTACGTAAGTTAACAGACCCTAGAAAAAAATTCTAAGGGAAAAATCCATTTAAACTTTGTGGGAAAATTAAAGTTGGTTTAACCCTTGCATTGAGATCCCACGTACTCTTTGTTCTTAAAAAGAAAGCTGAACTAGTACCAAATAATAACTAGAACATGCCTATTTGTGCTATAATGGTGAGAGGTGATTTCAATGTAAGTATCAGGATGGAAAAGTGAAATTGTCCATTACTGCCTTAAAGAAGTACTTTTCACGTGGAACATGTTGTGATCATCCAATGTGAGGACTTGGTATAGTAGTGGTAATCATCTCAAGTGCAGCAAATCCAGGTCTCTAATCAATTGTGTACTAACTCTTGTAAGGTAGCTGTCATTTCAGGCACTGCTTGGGACTCAACCTTCAACTCAAAAGCTGAAAACAGAAGCCTTTCCTACTAAACTGGAAAAGCCAGCTAAGAACAGTAACAAAATTGTTTTCTCAATAGCAGATTATTTTATGGATAAGGTTAACCACGTGTGTGTAATCACACATTCAGCAGAAGTGAAAATTCGGGGTGGTGATAGGGGAACAGCAATAGAAGATGAGTTGTTCCAACCCTTTCTCTACCATACCATGATACTGTCAGGCAGTATTATACTACCAATGTTTATATATCTAGTTCATTCTTGAAATTTATAGAGGTTAAGGTCTTCTTTATCTGACCAAATTCTGCTAAAATGAGCTACATCATCTTGATGTCACATGTATTTAAATAATATACAAAATATTCTGCACTTCAGTGGAATTCTCTATTTATTTATCTATTTATCTTCCAATATATAAAACGGACAACACTGAATTTAGTGACACCATGCTCAGGCAAACACATCTTTAAAGGGAGGCTTAATATTAATTATTTCTACTTCTAACATATTTGTTTATCACTCATGGAACATTTTTTTAGTGATAACTATTGTACTAAATTTGTATGATAAAGCACTTTCAATTGAATATAAGCTGTGTATGTTAAAGCTATGCTAACCTTATTTTGCAGCAGTAAGGTGTTTTTAGATAAAAAGAGATTGTTTCCCACTGCTTCAGTTGCATAAATTCATGTGGTCAATATTACCTTTTCTTAATAGTATGCAAATTACACATATTTTCTGTGGCTTCCCAAGCTTATTCTCTAACTGCGGAACATGGATAAATGATAGTGTCAGATTAATTTCATTTCAGCCACTGAATAGCTTTGGAATATAACACAAAAAGCTCTGCCAACTTATTTCTGATCCATCTATTTCCACATTTTGAAAGTGGATCGCAGGATCAGAAATATCTACCGAGGTCATCAGGGTAAATTGAGTAGTAAATAATACAGAAATACATGGTGTTTTATTTGCAAATCCAGGTTTGTTTTTTTATTTGTTTGTTTGTTTGGTTTTTTTTAAATATAGTTTTATGCATGTACTTCTGAAGGTGATATTAAAACATGAGAAAAAGTATTTGGTAAGAATTCAGAGGGAGTTCAGAGGGCTTTTTTTCCCCCTCTCAGGGTTTTCAAACTTTTTCCCCCTATCATTAGCTAGCAACTCTTGGAAGCAAGCCCTAATTAGATTTTAGGTACTCATCATTTCTGCATGCTTGGTAACAGCAGTGTTATGAAACTAGAGACAAAATCCTCAAGAAATCTAGGCAAACAACTAGTGTATTACCTTGGTGGCCTGTTTTGCCTGTTCTCATTGTTGCCTTTTTTTTTTCATATCTTAATTCTTCTGTAGGGACTGCTGAAGATAAATGCATAGGATCTTTTAAATGATCTGATATGAAAAGAAAAATGCACAAAATATATATTTTATTTATACTACTAAGTATGAAGAATGTTGTAAAACATATCTCCTACGGAAACAGATCTTCTTAGCTAAAATGAATGATAAATATGCTGTATTTTGTATTAGCAAGAGCTGATCACAAGTCATTCATTGACACTGTCTAGGAGTATTTTTAGAACAAACAAGAACCCTTGTTTTCCACAAATAGTGAAAATAAACAGTGGAATACACTGCCATAGAATTATGTGGAAGATAAAAGTGCTTTGACCAAAAAACTGAACAATATATTCACATTCATCCTATTGAGATATACAAGCATTGCTGTCATCATGAAAAATCCAGCTTAAAAAGTCCTTAAATTGTTCATTGCTATAAACTATACCCTGGAAAGATTAGCTCTTTCCTTCAATATCTGCTTTCTGATTGCCATCAGTGATAATATACCAGGCTGCTCTGCATTACAGTGCTAGTTTTCTTTTCTTAACCTGCTGTTAGAGTAGATCAAAGTCTGGCTGCTCCCCACAGGGAGGGAGCCAGGATCTGAGGATGAGTACAAGGCAGGCGGGGTGATGCCCTCCACTGACAAAGAGCCAGGACGCTAAGGCAGCAACTCAGGGTCAGGATCAGGCCCAGAGACAGTGGCCAGGGCCAGCCTTGGTGCAGTGATAGCCTAGAAAGTCCACTGGGCCAAGACACATCCAAGGCTGAGCTGGCAAGCCACATGCATGTGGTTAAATCAACCCACTGATGTCGTAGAGAAGTAAAAAGGACTCAGTGTGTTGAAACCTCCTTTAAAACTTGAGAAGGTCTTTTTCCTTTTTTTTCTCTACCTAAAGCAGCTATTAACCAAGTCATGTTTTGCCAGGGAGTGACTTTTCATAGATTTGTATTTATAAAGGGAATGTGAAAACAGGTAGTCAAGTTAATAATTATTTTAATGACCTGAAGGTGTTGCCTGCCTTTTTCATCAAGAAGGTGGCCTTTCTTTTCCATAAAGATACCATTACAGCTGAACACATTTGAGTTCAGGGGATTTACTGCAATATTCCTTACAGTGCATAATAAAACTACCACCCATAATGAAAATCAATGAATAATATTTAATTAAAAAAACAACTGTCAGGTCTCATATAAAAAAAAGGAAAGGAAAAGTTAAGTTTGTGCATATGAAGAGAGAAAGACTTCTTAAGCTCATTGGGAAAGTTAGAAGAGCTTAGACAATATATTAATAGTTTGCATTTTAGGACACCAGCCCTTCTGAACTAAGCATATTTTTATATAGACCACGTAAAAATAATACTCCAGTATTTTAAAGTTTTTCCTCATTTTTATGGGCTTATGCATCAGAAAAGACCATACATTTCCTGTAAGGGTACAATAAGAAGTGATAGAAAGAATGGAATTAAAAAAAACCAAGCCCCCCATGCCTTACATTTTATCTCTACTCTGTGTCCATCTTTACCTGAGCTACTGGAAGTCAAATCATTATCAATAAATAGATATGTTTAAAACAATCATACTTTTTTCCACGAAAGGTGCAATTTCATTCTTGTCTATGAAATCTAACCAATAGTATAAATTATTCATATAATATGACTGCATAGACCTAAGAAATTTTGAATATGAGATTTATACATCAGAACCGTGTATTCAAAAAGCTGCTCTAGTGAGCTAGAAAAATCTCTCAAACAACCTTCATAGAAACACATCAAAGAAGCTAAGTAGATCTGTCTTTTCCAGGAAAATCTTGTTTCTGAGTGAGGACTTCCAATACAGGCACAAAATGAGTCTCGGGTTAAACTCTTTTTACTCTGCTTTAATGACCTGTTATGCATATGATACATACTGTAGTGCAAGAAATTACATTCAGGCTAAAATGATAATAACTAGTAGCTTTCACTTAAAAAATAACTAATTTAAATGAATTATGGTAATTTATTTTTTAAGAAATACTAATGCTACCAGTACTTCCATTCTCATTTCACTTATAATGGATTTACACTGAATTTATAAACCTTTTTTTCTGGTAGAAAAAAATACAAAAATTGGCTTTTCCTCCAGACAGAAATTTGATGTTCATTTGATGTTCAAATATACTCCCTCTACTAGCTAGGTTATGCCAGCCATTGCCTGTAATGTTGTTTCATAGCTTGAGTACCTCTACAAGTTCAACTTGTATGTAATATACTTAATCACACGGTAAAGCAAAAATAAAATGTTGTTTATAGCTTTCTTGTGATTACTGAAGTAATCAGGTCAAAAGTGTAGACCTGGCTTCAGCGTTGGGTTGTGTCACAAGGGATCACTGGAAGGCTTTTGTGCATTGCTTCAATGTTACGTATAATCATTACCAAGTTGTGCTTCTAGGGATTCTCTAGATCCCAAATATCAAGACTCAGAGTTTAATCAGATGCCCAGATTGATTTTCAGAATAATTTGCAAATAGCAGAATAAAAAAATGGAAACTAAGATTCTCACTGACTTTCAGAATAACCTGATTTACATGTCTTGAATTCTGTATTACAAAGGATCATCATGGTGTCTGAGATTCTGATACCAGTTCCTGTATGGATGCTAGAACAAATTTAAAGGAGGTGGTTTGGAAATGAAAAAAGATTTGGTGGAAGAAGTGAAAATGGCGAAAGTAATGTATTATTCTCCAAGATAGAACATTCTAGGAGTGGAAGGGTATGTGACAAAAAATGGATTTTTTTTCTGCTATAGATGGAGGTAAAGAGTATGCCAAGCTAATGAAAATATTATATTTCTCATGAACTGGACTTACATGCATAATTGGGGATATTTGTTGTTCACAGACAAGGGATGCATCTTGAAAGAAGAATTTCCTACAAGGATAGAGTTTGGTGGTCAAACAAATAAAAAATCTCAAACAAATGGTTTATATTTTCAAAGATTTATAATACAGTTAAGATGTTTTGGATTTGCTTGCATGTTTTCTGTGTCAAACCAATGTATCAGTGAAAATAAATACATTTCATAAAAATAGAGCATGAAAAGGTGACATGGGAGGATGAAAGTGTAGAGAGCAACAGTAAGATTCTCATTCTGAAAGAAACAGTAGACAAAAATGTGATATAGTGAAAGGACTGTATTTTAAACCAGCTAGGAATCTGAGACTGTTATTACTGAGCAGTGCTTACACAGTGTTAAGGCCTTTTTTGCTTCTTACACTGTCCCACCAGCGGGGAGGCTAGGGTTGCAGATGAAATTCGGAGGCGACACAGCTGGGACGACAGACCCCAACTGACCAAAGGGATATTCCCTACCATATGATGTCATGCTCAGCAATAAAAGCTAGGGAAAGGAAGAAGGAAGGGGGGGACATTTGGAGCTATAGCATTTGTCCTCTAAAGTAACTGTTACACGTGATGGAGCCCTGCTTACATGGGGATGGCTGAACACCTGCCCGCTATGGGAAGCAGCGAATTAATTTCCCTGGCTTGCTTTGCTTGCATGCATGACTTTTGCTTTACTTATTAAACTGTCTTTATCTCAACCCATGTTTTCTCACTATTGCCCTTCTGATTGCCTTTTCCTTCCCACTATGGGGGAGTAAGCAAGCAGCTGTATGGGGTTCAGCTGCTGTCTGGGGTTAATCTACAGCAGTTGTCAAAGTTTTTTTTTTTTTTTAATTTTCTGTACCTCTATCCAACTGCCTTTTGTTTTGCTTTTTCTTTCCTCTGCATATGTTTGTTTATTTTTGTACATTTTTGCCTTATAAAAACATTAATAAAACATACAAAACCAATTTAAATCTTCCCTTCAAAGATGCTTTTCATTACTGCAAGTCTAGGCAAAGAGGAATATGGTAAGAGCTGCTGTTAAGAGAGCACATCAGTGGATTTCATTCTTCACTCAAATTCCCTACCTTCAAAAGAAATTTAATACTCAGAATTCCATAAAAATACAGAAGTGAGTACTTACATGCTTCACCTGTATGTGCTGTGGTTTTTCTATCACTGTTTCTTAATTCACTACCCCATCAAGCCTTTTGTTCCATAATCGAAGTCCATTACTGGATAGATACTGTTTCTTCATATATTGCTTTTTTGAAGTTGTGTATGTCTAAGCCATAGACATAGGGGACTCCATATACTCCATTTTTTGAGGGAGAGTCAGGAGAAAGTTAGTAGAAATTAGTTACTTAAAGAGAAATGAGTGTCCAAATCCCAAATCTCTATTTCAACATTCAGCAAAGGTTTTCAAATCCATCTTTAATTTACTAGGCTTTGTAAGAGTTTTGAATTTTCTCATGATATGTCATTTTTGTAAATTATTTTGTAATTTTAGAGAAAGGTCTGGCATGACTTCTATCAAATGCTGCAAAAATGATAAGTTGATGCGGATAAACTAAGACCATGTATTTAATATCAATCCCATTGCTAAACAGATCACAGAATTAAGCAGACATAAACTTACAAATATTTTAAAATGAAGTTTTAGATAAATCACAAATAGATTTCTCACCAGGAGAAATTACGGTTCTCTTCTCTGTGAACAATTTTCTTCTAAACTCTTCCAGAACCATTCTGGCCTGGCATACAGTAAGTATCTGGGATCTGGGGACGTATTCTGTGTGTGGGTTCTCCATTGTCGGGGGGCTGACAAAGGAGATGCCACTGGGGAAGCAAGCGTAAAGCATAGTACTTCACTGAAATTAATAATATTTTCCAGTTACAAAGTTTAAAAGACAGGAGAGAATTTTAAATTTTCTTAATTATTATTATTTTTAATATACTAGCACTAAAATTAACTGGTCATATTGGACGAGACTTTAAAATTTTCCTTATTCTTGCAGCCACACAAACATTTTCTTGTGTCTTTTGCTTCCACTGTAATATGTTCTGAATTTTTACTTCTACTCTCAGGTTCTATTATTTTGTTAAGACTTAGATTCGTTGTGTCTATTTGTGATAAATTATATTTAGTAAAAGTCAGGTGTCATTTAAGTGCTGCTGGTTTGGGGTATATTTTTTTTAATAAAGGTCTGAGTTTTTCCTATTTTGCTATAATGTTATGTCCATGGCCCACAACAACATTTTTCCCCCAGCTGTTCTGCCTCATCTGTGTACTCATGAGATCTGGTTTATGTTTTAAAGTTTACCAGGCACGTTGATTTTTGTGTGCATGTGTTAATGACTTAATTTTGTCTATTTTTCCTGCAAGATATATTGATAGTTTTTTTTCTTTAAAAAGTCATTTCTTGAATTTGCTATAACATTTTCTTTTTTTTTAAATTCTTTCTTTCTTTCTGATCTAGTTCAGCCAGAGCTATCTCAGGGACATCCTGAATAAAAGTTCAAAAGCTTGGCTCTAGCCACTGTATTTTGCAACCTTTAAAAGGAAAATGTTTTTTGGCTATAGATAATTATAGTATTTGATGGCACCAGGCTGAGTGGTGCAGTTCACATGCTTGAGGGATGGGATGCCATTCAGAGGGACCTGGACAGGCTTGAGAAGTGGGCCCATGTGAAACTCATGAAGTTCAACAAGGCCATGCAGAAGGTCCTGAACCTGGGCCAGGGCAACCTCCAGTATCAGTACAGGCTGGGGGATGAAGGGATTGAGAGCAGCCCTGCAGAGAAGGACTTGGGGGTACTGGTGGATGAAAAACCAGACGTGAGCTGACAATGTGTGCTTGTAGCCCAGAAAGCTAATGATATCCTGGGCTGCATGAAAAGAAGTGTGGGCAGTGGGTCAAGAGAGGCAATTCTGCCCCTCTCTCCACTCTGGTGAGGTCCCATCTGCAGTGCTGTATCCAGCCCTGGAGTTCTCAGCACAGAAAAGACATGGACCTGTTGGAGCAGGTCCAGAGGAGAGCCACAAAAATGATCCAAGGGCTAGAGCACCTCTCCTATGAGGAAAGGCTGAGAGAGCTGGGGTTGTTCAGCCTCGAGAAGAGAAGTCTCTGAAGAAGACTTTATTGTGGCCTTTTGATACCAAAAAGGGCTTATGAGAAAGATGGGGATAGATTTTTTGGTAGTGCCTATAGCAATAGGACAAGGGGTAATGGTTTTAAACTAAAAGAAGGTAGATTCAGAGTAGGTATAAGGAAGAAATTTTTTATGATGAGGGTGGTGAAACACTGGAACAGGTTGCCCAGAGAGGTTATAAATGCCCCATCCCTGGAGGCATTCAAGGTTAGATTGGTCGGGGGTCTGAGTAACCTGGTCTAGTTGAAGATGTCCCTGCTTATTGCAGGGGGGTTGGACTAGATGACCTTTAAAGGTCCCTTCTAACCCAAACTATTCTATGATTCTGTTGTGGTTTAGCCCCGATCAGCAATTAAGCACCACACAGCCGCTTGTTCACTACCCCCACCCCAGTGGGATGGGGGAGAGAATCGGAAGGGCCAAAGTAAGAAACTTGTGGGTTGAGATAAGAACAGTTTAATAATTAAAATAAAACAGCAATAATAATAATAATGATAATATAATGAAAAGTAAAATAATGAGCAAGAGAGATGAAACCTTGGAAGAAGGGGGGAAAAAAAAAAAAGAAAAAAACAAAGAACAAGCGCTGCATCCGCTTGCCAACCAACGCTGCCGGTCCTTGAGCCACGATCGCTGCTTCCCCTGGCCAACTCCCCCCCAGTTATTATACTGGGTGTGACATCACATGATATGGAATATCCCTTTGGCCAATTCAGATCAGCTCTCCTGGTTGTGACCCCTCCCATCCCAGCTTCTTGTGCACCTGGCAGAGCATGGGAAGCTGGAAAAGTCCTTGAGTAGTGTAAACACTACCCAGCAACAACTAAAACATCAGTGTGTTATCAACATTATTTTCATACTAAGTCTAAAACACAGCACTATACTAGCTACAGTGAGGAAAATTAACTATCCCAGCTAAAACCATGACAGATTCTATGATTCCATGATTCCATGATTCTATGATTCTATGATAGTAGAACAAGACAAACTACTCATGAAACTTATGCAAAGCTGCAATCTAGAAATGTTTTCCCGGCATAATTAGAGAATCCACATAATTTTGGGGTTAACTGAACAAAACCACAATGGTTAAATGTTAGTTTTGTGTAAGTACAAATAAGTTAATGAGAAACTAAGCCTGAAACTGTTCTATGCACAGCAGTCCTGTTTCAGTAATATTTTTATTGCTAGTATATTTCTCAAAATTCACAGTAAGGCACGTCTTGTGCCTTTTTCTGCTTTTTTTTAAAAAAGAAGAAAATAAATTAAGCTAATAACAAACTGCCTTAAGGCTGGGCTAGTGATCACTGTCTTTGATGTTCTTTTCATGGGGTGTGGCTAAACTACCTTAGCACCTTCATTTGTAGCTGTTGGAAAAATTTAGATGAGCCAGTCTCCCTCTCTGTCTTCTTCAAATATATGTCATGCATATATAATACAACAAAATCTCCAACCTAATGTTTGGGAAGCTATTTCTATATATGAGTTGAAAGGCGTTAATATAGAAATAAAATGCATACCACTTCAAAATTTACCCCCGTGCTTCTTCAGTGATTAAATTTTTCCTCCCTGTGACTGCAGTTTTTTTACAGCATTGTAATATTTCAACATGATGGAGCTATTTCACTTCCAAATTTTTTTTTTTTTTAATTTTTGCTTCAGTATTAAGAAAAAGATATTTCTTTAAAAAAAATCAATCGAGTACCCTCTGTTGGGGTGGGAAACTTATTTTGACTAATTTTGGAACATTTGTCACAAAATAATACAAAAGTAATTATACTTTTCTGTAATGGGCTCAGTTAATAGTGTAAATGATGCCCATTAAGGTCCATAAGGAGACTTTCACTCTGATCTGATACAGTTATATAATTGTGCCACTTTTATTTACCTTTTGTACTTCCAAACTATATTTATATTTGAAGAAGATACTGCTGTAGATTTGCCATGGTTTTGGCTTGGATAGAGTTAATTTTCTTCACTGGAGCAGGTATAGTGCTGTGTTTTGGTTTTAGTATGAGAATAATGTAGATAAGACACTAATGTTTTAGTTCTTGCTGAGCAGTTCATACACTAAGTCAGGGACTTTTCAGCTTCGCATACTTCCCTGTCAGTGAGGGGGCTGGAGGTGCACAAGAAGCTGGCAAAGGACACAGACAGGACAGCTGAACCAAACTGGACAAAGGGAGATTCCATACCATATGATGTCATACTCAGTATATTAACTGGGGGTAGTTGGCCAGGATAAGCAGCGACTGCTGCTCAGTGGCTGGCAGTGTCGGTCAGCAGGTGGTAAGCAGTTGTATCACTTGTTGTTTGTTTGCCCCCCCCCCCCCCCGGGTTTTGTCCCCCCCCCCTTATTTTCCATTTCATTATTACTATTGCTATTGCTATTACTGTTACTGTTACTATTTTATTTTATTTTAATTATTAAGCTGTTCTTATCTCAACCCATGAGTTTTCTTATTTTTGCCCTTCTGATTCTCTCCCCATCCCACTGGGGTGGGAGGAGTGAGCGAGCAGCTGTGTGGTGCTTAGTTGCTGACTGGGGCTAAACCACAAACAGCCCTTTTTTGACACCCAACATGGGGCACAAAAGGTTTGAGATAATAACAGTTGCTGGTCACAGCACTGACTCATCTGTTCTCAATATTAGTTTACCTGATCTGCACCATGCTCTTGTTTTTGCAGTATATGTTAAACATTGGTGTTGGTTTTTGTAGTTTGTTGTGCTCTGCAATGATTAGCATTGTTTTGCCTGGGAGAGTTATTAAAACACTGGCCTTGAGCTTCATCAGATATTTGGGTTTTGTACTGAAGCCGTTACTGTACTTTGGGTACCAACTCATGGAGAAAATTAGCAATTATACCTCCTCCTCTGAGAGGTTTTTTATGGAGGAAATACAGAATGGCACCTTAGCTACCATATTCTATGTCTCCTCCTTCATTACATCAACTTTTCAGTCTCTTGAACATCCTTGGGTAGTTAAGATATATCTATCAGTATTTCTTGGGAATATTGTTTTGGTTTTGTCTAAGGTTAATAAGAAATTTAAGAATATCATCCAGAGATCTGCCCCAAGGCTTGATAGTTATGAGTGGTGTGGTATGTGGTATAGTATGGGCAAATGCCTAGAATGGTGGGCACGTCCAGTGTTTTGGGACTTCATCCCAAACAAGTGCAGAATCCTGAAAAGCTAGTAGACTATTCGGAGAAAGTATGTTGTCACCCTAGCAATTCCAGAGAGATACAATTCACAGCAATGTGCTGGGGCCTGGCCCATGCCTACTGAGCCCTGTTCAACACTATTCAGTACCCCCAAGGGGAAGAGAAGGCCTCTGGATCTAAAAAGACAAAGAAAGTGACAGGCACTGCAGCCACTCAAACCCCCACAACAGGCACTGCAGCTGAGACAGAATCAACCCGTGCCAGTATCAATCGCCCCTATACACAATAAGTCTTGAAAGTGAAAGTCAATTCATTTAGAAAGAGATGATGGAAGAGCAGGGCCATCATGAGGAGAGGAGAAGGAAGAGAAAGAACTCATAAATGAGATGGAAGCCACCTGATCCCTATCCTTGAGAGAGCTGTGAGATATCTGAAAAGATTTCTGTTGTCGTCTAGGTGAGCACATTGTCACCTGGCTGCTCCAATGCTAGGATAATGGGGCCAGTGGCCTGGAATTAGAGGGTAAGGAATCCAAACAACTGGGATCCCTTTCTAGGGAAGGGGGCACTGACAAGGTGATTGGAAAAGGGGCACAAGTCCTCAGCCTCTAGAAGCGACTCCTGTCCAGTGTGAAAGAAAGATATCCCTTCAAGGAAGATGTTATATATTGCCCAGAAAAATGGATCACGATAGAGAATGCTATCCAGTACCTGAGGGAACTAGCCATGCTGGAGGTGATTTGTGATGACCTGGGTAATGAACATTCATCCAAAGATCCAGATGAAGCCCAGTGTACATGACCCATGTGGCAGAAATTTGTACAGAGTGCATCATTGTCCCATGTAAACTCATTGGCAGTACTGGCCTGGAAAGATGAAGAGGCACCAATGGTGGGGGATGTGATTGACAGACTCCAGGATTACGAAGCACATGTCTCTTCCTCCCTCATCTCCACTGTGGAGAAACTTTCCTAGGGGTTCCAGCAACTCAAAGAAGATATGTTCTACTCCCCAACTGTATGGACCAGTATCTCAGCCATTAGGAGTATGCATTGCTTTGCTCAAGAGAGAGGATACACACAAGTCACCCTATGGTTTTACCTGTGTGACCACGGAGAAGACATGAGGAAGTGGGATGGAAAATCTACCTTGACCCTCGAGACACAGGTATGTGAGTTGGGAGGAAAAACAATCACTCAGGGGGGTTCTTCCAGTAAAGTTGCTGCTGCTCCTGTTTTCAGTGAGCAGTTCCCCAAACAGAGGAGTAGAAGTGCTGATTTTATTTCTGATCTTAATAAAGGGACTTTTGATTCACATTTACAAGAAGTGAGTAACAGATACTACGACCAGGGCTAGAGGGGTCCTGCCTCCAGCCAGGTGGAGGAAAGGGACAACAAGGTTGGCTGGACTGTGTGGATCTGATGGCCTGGCATATCCAATCCAGAGGAGTATAAGGCTTTAGTGGACACCAATGCACAGTGCACCCTAATGCCATCAAGCTATATAGGGACAGAACCCATCTGTATTTCTGGAGTGACAGGGAGATCCCAAGAGCTAACTGTATTGGAGGCCAAAGTGAGCCTAACTGGGAATGAGTGGCAAAAGCACCCCATTGTGACTGGCCCAGAGGCTCCGTGCATCCTTGGCATAGAGTACCTCAGGAGAGGGTATTTCAGGGACTCAGAAGGATACAGGTGGGCTTTTGGTATAGCTGAAGGAAATTAAACAGTTGTCTACCTTGTCCAGTCTCTCGAAGGACCCTTCTGTTGTGGGGTTGCTGAAGGTCAAAGAACAACAGGTGCCGATCACTACCACAATGGCACACTGGTGGCAATATTGCACCAACCGAGACTCCCTAACTCTCACCCATGCGCTGATTTGTTGACTGGAGAGTCAAGGAGTGATGACTAAGACCTGCTCACCCTTTAACAGTCCTATATGGCCAGTGCAGAAGTCTAATGGAGAGTGGAGACTAACAGTAGACTATCGTGGCCTGAACGAACTCACTCCACCGCTGAGTGCTGCTGTGCCGGACATGCTAGAACTTCAATATGAACTGGAGTCAAAGACAGCCAAGTAGTATGCCGCAATTGATATCGCTAATGCATTTTTCTCAATCCCTCTGGCAGCAGAGTGCAGTCCACAGTTTGCTTTCACTTGGAGGGGAGTCCAGTACACCTGGAATCGACTGCCCCAGGGGTGGAAACACAGCCCTACCATTTGCCATGGACTGATCCATACAGCACTGGAACAGGGTGGAGCTCCAGAACACCTACAATACATTGATGGCATCATCGTGTGGGGCAACACTGCAGAAGATATTTTTGAGAAAGGGAAGAAAATAGTTCAAATCCTTCTGAAGGCTGGTTTTGCCATGAAACAAAGTAAGGTCACGGGACCTGCACAAAAGATCCAGTTTTTAAGAATAAAATGACAAAATGGAATGTCATGAGATCCCAGTGGAGGTGATGAACAAAATAACAGCTATGTCTCCACCAAGTAACAAAAAGGAAACACAAGCTTTTTTAAGCGTTGTGGGTTTTTGGAGAATGCACATTCCAAATTACAGTCTGATTGTAAGCCCTCTCTATCAAGTGACCCGGAAGAAGAATGATTTCAAATGGGGCCCTGAGCAACAACAAGCCTTTGAACAGATAAAGCAGGAGATAGTTCATGCAGTAGCCCTTGGGCCAGTCTGGGCAGGACAAGATGTAAAAAACGTGTTCTACATGCAGCCGTGGAGAATGGCCCTACCTGGAGCCTCTACATGGAGTAAGTGGGTCGCACTGATCACCCAATGAGCTTGAATAGGAAACCCCAGTCACCCAGGAATCTTGGAAGTGATCATGGACTGGCCAGAAGGCAAAGATTTTGGAATATCACTGGAGGAGGAGGTGACACTTGCTGAGGAGGCCCCACTGTATAATAAACTACCAGAAAATGAGAAGCAATATGCCCTGTTCACTGACGGGTCCTGTTGTCTTGTGGGAAAGCATCGGAGATGGAAGGCTGCTGTATGGAATCCTATACAACAAGTTGCAGAAACTGCCGAAGGAGAAAGCAAACCGAGTCAGTTTGCAGAAGTAAAGGCCATCCAGCTGGCTTTAGACATTGCCGAATGAGAAAAGTGGCCAGTGCTCTATCTCTGTACTGACTCATGGATGGTGGCAAATGCCCTGTGGGGGTGGTTACAGCAGTGGAAGCAGAACAACTGGCAGCGCAGAGGTAAACCCATCTGGGCTGCTGCATTATGACAAGATATTGCTGCCCGGGTGGAGAACCTGGTAGTAAAATTATGTCATGCGGATATTCACGTACCCAAGAGTCGGGCCACTGAAGAACATCAGAACAACCAACAGGTGGATCAGGCTGCTAAGATTGAAGTGGCTCAAGTAGATCTAGACTGGCAACATAAAGGTGAACTATTTATAGCTCGGTGGGCCCATGACACCTCAGGCCATGAAGGAAGCGATGCAACATACAGATGGGCTCGTGATCAAGGGGTGGACTTGACCATGGACACTATTGCACAGGTTATCCATGAATGCGAAACATGCGCTGCAATCAAGCAAGCCAACCGGGTAAAACCTCTGTGGTATGGAGGACGATGGCTGAAGTATAAATATGGGGAGGCCTGGCAGATTGATTATATCACACTGCCACAAACCCGCCAAGGCAAACGCCATGTGCTTACAATGGTGGAAGCAACCACTGGATGGCTGGAAACATATCCCATGCCCCATGCCACTGCCCAGAACAGTATCCTGGGCCTTGAAAAACAAGTTTTATGGCAACATGGCACCCCAGAAAGAATTGAGTCAGACAACAGGACTCATTTTCGAAACAACCTCATAGACAGCTGGGCCAAAGAACGTGGCATTGAGTGGGTGTATCACATCCCCTATCATGCACTGGCCTGTGGGAAAATGAGATGATACAATGGACTGCTAAAGACTACACTGAGAGCAATGGGGGGTGGGACACTCAAACACTGGGATACACATTTAGCAAAAGCCACCTGGTTAGTCAACACTAAGGGATCTGCCAATCGAGCTGGCCCTGCCCAATCAAAATTTTTAGATATTATACAGGGGGATAAAGTCCCTGTAGTGCATGTAAAATTATGCTGGGCAAAACAGTCTGGGTTATTCCTGTCTCAGGCAAAGGCAAACCATTCATGGAATTGTTTTTGCTTGAGGACCCGGTTGCACTTGGTGGGTGATGCAGGAGGATGGAGGAGTTCGATGTGTGCCTCGAGGGGATTTGATTTTGGGTGAAAATAGCCAATGAACTGAACAGTATGCTGTTAATTGCTATATGATATTGTATGTCATCACTCCTATGGTTGCTATATGCCTTATCAATGGTATCATAGTAAGAATCTTCCAAATTAATGGAGAATGAACTTTGATTAAACCAAGAAAAGTGCAGAGGTGATGGAATAAGGACTGGCTTGAGCATGCAACAATCCAAGACCACACAAACTATATCATCTGCCGTGAAAGACTGTTACGATAGATGAAGCTGAAAGTAATGGACTATATGAACTCAATAGTCTTTGTGGACATTTCACAGACATTTTACAGGGGTGGTCCATAGACTAGGGGAATGATATCTGTGTATTATATCAGAGGTTGGGAAGGGTGGTGGTGGTTAATGAGGTTCTATTGGATATTGTGGGACCTGAGCATGATGTAAACGGTATGGAATAAGGAGTGGATATTGTCATAGTTTTGGGCTGGGATAGAGTTAATTTTCTTTGCTGGAGCTGGTATAGTGCTGTGTTTTGGATTTAGTATGAGAGTAATGTTGATAACACACTGATGTGTTAGTTGTTGCTAAGTAGTGCTTATACTAGTCAGGGACTTTTCCAGCTTTCCATACTCTGCCAGGTATACAAGAAGCCGGGAAGGTAGGGGGCACAGTCAAGACAGCTGACCCAAACTGGCCAAAGGGATTTTCCATATCATATGATGTCATGCCCAGTATATTAACTGGGGGGAGTTGGCCAGGGGAAGCAGCAATTGCAGCTCGGGGACTGGTGGCATTGGTTGGCAGGTGGTAAGTGGTTGCAGCACTTGTTTTTTTGTTCCCTGTCCCCCTCCCCATCCCCCCCCACCCCAGGTTTCACGTCTCTCTTTCTCTCCCCCCCCCTTCATTATATTATTAGTGTTAGTGTTACTGTTAGTATTTTATTTTAATTATTAAGCTGTTCTTATCTCAATCCATAAGTTTACTTACTTTTGCTCTTCCAATTCTCTCCACCATCCTGCTGGGGTGGGGGTGGTGAGCAAGTGGCTGTGTGGTGCTTAGTTACTAACCGGGGCTAAACCACAACAGATTTTTAAAAATTAGTGAAGTGAACATGAAAGGATGAAATGTTTCTGGCTGTTATTGAGCAATAATCTAGTACTTCAAGGTCAGACACAACGAAAGTCAGTGGCACTGTATGATTATCTTTATTATTGATCTATTAATACAAAAGCAACCCTGACCTTAGATCTCTCTCTGAAAACTAAGAGATACTTTTTTCCAAAGATGGATTGAAGTTTAGACATTTCACTCTGATGTGAGATTAAAGATATCTGAATGGCTTAGGTATACTGAAAACTTTGCTAAAAGTAAAAGATTCTTGATGCCAGCGAAGTCAAAGTGGCAGGTGCTGCTCTAGTCCATTAGTCAAAAATGACCTGTAATGAAAGCAGGAACTAGTTATTCCTTTTTTAAAGCTATTCAGGGTATAATTTTAATACTGATTCCAAGAGTTGTTACTGTATACTGCCCCCAAGTCTATTACTACAGGTGACAGGTGACAATTTACTAATATTTTTCATTCCATTTCTTTGTGAAAAAAATTTCATTGCCATTCTTTCCTGTTGAGACTAAAATTTTTAAGTAGTGTTAAAGAAGGACACTTGTAAATGAATGCACTTTGTAGGTATGGGGAAAAAGCATTAAAAAAAAAAAATCTCATACTCAAATCCAAAGATATTTACCCGGAAAAAAGTCCCTTCCCTGATCTGAAAATCCTTCAGAAAGCCATGGAATTTACTTTCATTCTCATTTTAAACATACAAAATCTTCAACAGCTTCAAAAATAGAAGATAATAACATTGAATTTATGGTATCAAATAAAATCTTTCCCTTCTTGCATTTTTGATTTTCAAAGATAGACATAACTTTCAGCCCTGTTCAGCCTGGTTCAGCATGACACTGTGTCTGGTGCACCTAATGACGTATGGAGGCAACCTGGATTCAGTGACTTCCTCTGCAGCAAATACCACACTATCTAATGAAAAAAAATTAGGAACTGTCTGTCTCATAATGCCAGAGACTGCCAAACTCCAGATCCAGGGGGTAGGCTGGGGAACGATTTACAGGTTAGGATGGTTGTCCCACACCAGTCCCAGTCCTGGTGATTCCCAGAGAGGTTAAGAACTAGCACTAATACAGAGTCCCAGACTTATTTACATGAGGCCCTTAATCTTTTTCAGTTTAAAATGATTTTGAAAACTTTTGAAAACTGAACAGTAGTACCTTCTCCCTTTACCTGCCATGTCTACTTATCCCCATGTATTTTGACACAGTTGCATGGTACTTCACACAACAGGATTCCTAATTGGTTTCAATGGGGATACAGAGACATAGTGCAATGGAACAGCACAGAAATACACAAGCTATCAAGAAAAATCTGCCTCCACATAGCCACAGATGCTTGGTCCTGTACATGGGTGAAAGTCAGAACACTGCTTTCTGGGCCTGCTACCAACTTAACAAGACCTAAATAAAGGCAGAGCTTATTAACTTGGGCTGGGAGCTGAATTAACAGGGCCACACTTCTAGTTTGCATAATGGGCAGAAACCAGCTACTTCAATATTTGGTGGCCAAGAACTTCAGAAAGTTCTGCACTACATAAAGCAGACATATCCTGAACATTTCCATAACAGAAGTGCTAAAAGCATTACATAATTATATAAGTTTAGACATACTTTTTACTCACAACCCCATGATAACATTTTCCCCTGGATATTTTCTTTTCATTGTTTGAATTTATTTCTGGGAAGAAAATCAGTCATCTTGTCAAAATCACTAGATTTTCTTTTCAAAAAGGTTAGTCCATCTGCTTATCTGAGAAATATAACTTTTCCAGTATGACTTGGAGAAAGGTAAGTATTGTACCAAATCCTGTATCAACATTAATGTAATATTTTTAAATGTACATTTCTTTCTATGTACCTGTTTTCTAGTGAGACACAATTCAGAAGTTAAAGGCACTTTAAAATCAATATTTGTTTAAGTGTTCTTCTGTCACTTATTGTGGGATCTTCTTGTACCAGATAATTTGTTTGCCCTGATATTTAAGAATTCATGGAAGCCTATTTTTAAACTATTTAAACCATTTGGCTAACATTAGCATAGTTTGTTTTGTTTTGTTTTGATAGAGAACTTATTTCCTTTAAACCTCAAATGACTTTGCATATTGTTTGGTTCTTTCTCCCACTTTCATGTAAAAAACATGTAATGCCCTAATGTTCGTATTCAATTTTAAAACAAGGAATGAAACAGAAAACCTGGTATGTTGAAGAGAACAAAAAACTATTAGAATGACTAGATGGATTTTATTCTTTTAACCATTTTCATTATTTGATTGAATTTTTCCTTTTTTCATACACATGCAAGCTCTCTTCCCTACAGGTATTTTTTATAATGCACTTTTGGTTATTTGGCTAAGTTATAAGAAACAGAGGAACTGTTACAACATGAAAGGTTACAACAGATAGAATAGAAGACTTTCAGAGGTTTACTGAAAACAGAAGTTTGTTTCCTTTCTACTATCTGTGAAAGTATGTAAAACCATGGGGAAACATGTACAGTAAATTTGAGTAGAGTTTATTTTATAGTGACCTTATATCAGTGCAACTTATTTTTTCCAGTGGGATTTTTTTTCTACCTATTTACCAGCATGATATCAAGAATGTGTTCTACTTTTGGGGTTCCATTATGTAAGACAAAATTTGTATCTTCTGATGTGTATTAATAAAAATTGTCTAATTCAGCACAGTAGGAATAATAGAAATTTATGTCATAAATAGAACTGTCTTATGTTATAAATAGAACTGTCTGTTTTTTTTAAAAAAAATGTGTTTCTAGCAAAAATTAGTGATTGACCTAATTGCCATGCTTATATCCATTTTACTCTTATTCTTTTATGTAAGTGAAACTAGCACTAAAAGGATAGATTATTTTGAATGTCTCAGGCCTCAAAGATCCAGTCTAATGTTTCCATGAGTCAGTCAAAAAGACCACTCTTTAACGTTTAAAAATGTTTCTCAAAACAGAATTCCAGTTTTCCAGACAGCTATAATTTTTAGTTTTTCTGCAGAGAGCAAAAGCTGAAGCAAACTAGGTGTAATATCTTCCATTTCACTAGTTAGGAGATTGCTTCTAATTCATGACACAAACATCCTGTATTATGTCTAAAGTATTTTGTTTCCTGAGTCCCAAACTCGTGCAAGGTCTTTCTTGGGATTCAATGTTCATAAAAGTTTTGCTATAGCCTTCCGCCATGGAAGAATTCCAACCTTACTGCCACCCCCGCTTTCACCTCCCATAATGTACTAAGGTGTTGCTATAGTCAGTAAGAACACAAAATGGTGCTGGATACTTGGACCTGACCAAATAGAATATTGACTTTTTTTTTTCCCCTCCAGCTACAACATACTGGACAGGGGTCAGACATTTCTAATGAATCAGCTGATGGAAAAAAAACTTTCTGTACCAACAAATTTCATGGGCAAGTCTGCTTAGAAAAACAATTTTTCCAAATTTAGCACAATTAAGTTTTCCTATATAAGGACAGTATTCCTGTTTCTAAATGGTTAAAATGAATTCCATAAAACTTAAGATACTTCTTTTTTTTTTTTTTTTTTAATTAAGCCCCTTAACTGACTAAAGTAAAAGTTCCCAAGCAGGTCAATAAGTAAGGACTACGCCATATTCAGAACTTGTTAAATTATTCATGTAAGTAAGTTAAGAGCAAAAACTATACCTTATTTTTAAAGATCCTGGTGGATTACCAGCAGGAAGGCTGGTGTAGCTGTATAGATTCTCAGTGAATGAGCAATACCACAAAGCTGAAGTTGTTAGTAATTTAATCTGACCTCTTCCCCTCAAGAACATAATGTTAAGAGCAAAAAGACAGCAGTGGTGTGTAAATAGATCCAATCAATAAGACTCATGGTTTTAGGCTGTTTAGTCACAAAAAATGTGAACAGCAGGTCAAAATGTACTAAATCCAGTTTCCAACAAATGGGTTCAATTTTAAAACAAATTTTTCCAATTCATAATGTTACAGAAGAAATGTTGACATCAATTGGTCAACAATAAATGATGTGATGGGTAGACAGAAAATTTTAAATTCAAAGAAACAGAATATATCTGTATTTCTGTTAGATCAAAGATCAGCATGAAAACTAACCAGGGTTGTGCATATATCCTTCTGCCTTGCAATTCACCTCTAATGTCACTGACAATTTCCTTTTTCAGTTGTTCTATCCTGGCAAAGTTTCTCTCATACTTTGTGTAAAAATTCATGAAGAATCTGGTCTTCCTGGTAAGGTAATATCTGATTACTTTGATGTCACCAGGAAGAATTTCTTTATGTAGTAATGGAGCGAGGAGTGCAAAAGAATGACAGAAACAGCTGGATCCTCGCTCTCTCTTTCTCTTCAACATCCTCAGGAAGTCCTATAAATTGACATAATTCAAAATACACACTACCAAGAAAGTATTTTCTAACAAAGGTGAATTTCATATAGCTATGTTAATACCATGGCATTTCACAAGATATGTTTGCATAAGTCAGCAACTCTTTCAGATGATGTACAGATAAGATAGGAGACTAGCTGAAGTAAATTTGTTCTCTTGTTTAATTTAAAAGACATTACACATGTATGTATGCATACAGTGTTGCATAAGATTTTTTTTTACCTTTACATGCCTAGTACTTACCAGATGGTTTTGCTTAATGTGAATGGAGAAAGAAATAGTACTCATTTATATTAAGCTCTTCAAAAATACTGAAAAATATTACAGGAAACAAGACCAAAGCTATGTTTTAATTGCAAATACTAGGGACAGGTTTCAGATTTCTTTCTCACTATACAGTGATAGGATGCTTGTAATATGGAATGTGACCGCCACCACTGTATCAATTCTTTAATGATATCTTCAACAGTGATCTCATATATGGCACTGTAGAACCCAGAAGCCCACATAAAAGAAGTGAGAAATGTTAAGTCTACATGTAGCTAAGCATCTCATGAAAAAATAATTCCATACTGTGTGTGACAATCCAGTCCTGAGGGGAACATTTTCCAGATCCTACATGCCTATAGGTTACACCATGCCATAATAATGTATCAAAGAAACCAATGAAGCAAACATTGTCTTTGCTGCATTCAGGTTCTTCTACACCATCTCATGGTGAGTCCATGAATACAAGACAATCTTGCATCCTGAAAGCAAAGTCTAGTTTTCACCGTGTTTTTCAGCCCACAATATGAGTACTAATATATAAAAAAAATTTTGTGGCAAAAGGACATTAAAGTTCCTCAAAAGAATACTAAAGCAATATAAAGTGTATTGTACCATCTCTGTCAAGCTCTACAATCAAAGAAAGTTTTGCTAGCTTCTTGATTGTTTTTAAATTCTTGTTCTGAGAAGATTAAAAAAATAATCCAAAAAGAGCATACCAATTGCAGTACCTAAACTTAGTTATGCTCTTGACCACTGACCAACTTCAAAAGTTATACCAAACTCCATTCCTCTGGACATATGCAGCTGCACAAAAACACAGAAATGGACCACTCAAATGTTCATAGTTTTGACCTTACCCACAAAACCACCAACACTATTGATGTTAAAGCTAGAATGCTTTACTCTAAAATTATGAGGCAGAACTGGTAGTAAAGGCAATGACAAACCTACCAGCAAGTTTCACAGAATCATAGGATCATAGAATCATTAAGGTTGGAAAAGACCTCTAAGATCATCAAGTCCAACCACCAACCCAACACCATCATGCCTCCTAATCCACGTCCTGAAGTGCCACATCTACACGTTTTTTGAACACCTCCAGGGATGGTGACTCCACCACCTCTCTGGGCAGCCTGTACCAGTGCTTGACCACTCTTTGAGTAAAGAAATTTTTCCTAATACCCAATCTCAATCCCCCTGGCACAGCTTGAGGCCATTTCCTCTCATCCTATCACTTAGTAACTTGTGAGAAGAGACCAACATCCACATCACTACAACCTCCTTTCAGGGAGTTGTAGAGAGCAATAAGGTCTCCCCTCAGCCTCCTCTTCTCCAGACTAAACAATCCCAGTTCCCTCAGCTGCTCCTCATAAGATTTGTTCTCTAGACCCTTCACCAGCTTCGTTGCCCTTCTCTGGACACGCTCCAGCACCTCAATGACTTTCTTGAGATGAGGGGCCCAAAACTGAACACAGTGTTCCAGGTGTGGCCTTGCTAGTGCCCATTACAGGGGGACAATCACTTCTCTGCTCCTGCTGGCCACACTATTCCTGATACAAGCCAGGATGCTGTTGGCCTTCTTGGCCACCTGGGCACACTGCTGGCTCATGTTCAGCCAGGTGTCCACCAGCACCCCCAGGTCATTCTCTGCTAGGCAGCTTTCCAGCCACTTTTCCCCAAGCCTGTAGCATTGCATGGGATTGTTGTGACCAAAGTGCAGGACCCGGCAGCTGGCCTTGTTAAACCTCATACTATTGACCTCGGCCCATTGATCCAGCCTGTCCAGATCCCTCTGCAGAGCCTTCCTACCCTTGAGCAGTTCGACACTGTCATCTAATTTGGTGTCATCTGCAAACTTACTGAGGCTGCACTCAGTCCCCTTTCATTTTCAGAGTCCTATGAACACTGATAATTATGATAATTCTTGATTATAACCTCTGCTGAATCAGCTGAGAATTGCAACACATTATAAAAGTGCAGATCACTGTTACTAATGGAGCCTCATGGAAGACAAGAAGGGCAGCAAGTCACTCCTTTTTAATGCCTTCTTTGAAGAAAGAAGAAACACCAAAAAAAAAAAAAAAAAAAAGGAAAAGAAAAAAAAACAAAAACAAAACCCCGGAGAAACTGAGTTGCTTTTAAATGGATTGACCACCCTCTTACTAATTAACTCCCCTTAAGCCCTTCTTTTATTTCTATCCCATTTGTCAGTGTTAGTCTTTTAATTATCAAAAGGTATCTAAGCCTTTCGTACAGTATTTTTAAGCTCTCAGAGAGCTCTGCCAAGCTGTATCACGCACCTTTTCCTTAAGCAAAGATAAAGAGCTCTTATAACAGACCTGTTAGTCCTGCTAATTAGTCTACAGTTGATGCTTTTGACACTTTCTCTCCTGCTAAACAGTTGTAAAAGATGTTGGCAGATCTTCCTCCTGCATTCTAATGTACTTTCCATCTGCATGGCCACAGGCCCAAAGTAAAGTAAAGCACCTATATCATTCTTTGAACATTTTTGAAATACTGAGGGAGCAAGGTGAAAGGTGAGTACATCTACATGCAGGCTGCTGTACTCTAAATGAAGGCATGTGACTATCTTCATAAGAAAAATATCCTGGACAAGCTGGTGAAATTTGAACTGCAAAAAGTGAGGGTAAGAATCTGTGGAACCCAGTGGGGAAGTAATTTTCTTTACCTTTCATACCTTGTAATTAGGCTTAGAAAATCTTTAAAGGTATATTTACAGAGTGGGAGTGATGTGCTATACACAAAAATCAGCATAACCCTAGCTGCTGTGAAATGCATGTCCATGCTTGTAAATAAAAGCTGTAACCTACATTCAATCCAATTACTTAGGTATCTGTGTCATCATTTCATCAGAGTCAATATGACACTGTTTCTGCCCAAGACAATTTGAACTGTTCAAATCAGATTGTCTGTGACAATGCACAAAACAGCAAAAAAATAAATCAGGAGATGGCTGTGAACTGACATAGTTCCACTGAAGTCAGAATCATGCTGAGCTATACTAGTCAAAGTTCTTGTCTTACACTTTGATTTTGAAAAAGTAAAAAACAATATAAATAATGGGAAAATTGGTGGCAAGAACAACAAGAGGATAGGGTAAGAAGGACACTGGTTGCAACAAAAATATCTTTCTGGGTTTGCATTTCTATGTGCATTTTCATCCCTGAACTAATTTTCATAAAAAAATATAACTGGATATGTAGTTTGTTCAGAAGAAGCATGACTTGCAAAAGAATTTCAGAGGACATGGAGCAGAATCCAGAAAGCTTGGTATGCAGGCAGAAGGGAAAAGACGACAGCAGCATTTAATAAACCATATTACCTTAACGCTGCCTTTTCTCTAACTCCATATTTCCATACACATGCTAAACAGAGGCTGCACTTGAACTCCCATACCCAGAATTACATGAAAAGGGGTTTCATCTTAATAATCATAATAATTTTGCAAAACTTTAAACATGTTCTTAAGGTTCTCTGTAGCTTCTGAAGTTCTGTGGATTTAAGTATACCAGGAAGAATGATCAGGTTAATTTGCAATTCATGGGAGAAGTTTCAGAGGAAAAGCAGGAGAGTTACTATGACAGCTATCTTTTTCCTAAACTTCTTAGCAAAAGCACAGCATTTGGTAGTTGATGCTTCTAAATTCTACTCTCTATTGCAAATTTATTATTGGCTTCTAGAATTAGATATAACACAAGGCCGGTCAGGTAATATAACTTTCCTGAAGAGACATCCTTTAAGAAAGCTCAAGAAATTAAAGTTCTCACTAGAATGTACCATCTTACCAGATATATATGTTTCAGTGTGTTCAACACATATGATGACAGCTGATTTTTGTGGCTCAGAAGTATGTCTTAAAGAAAAAACTACTTCTGCAAACATTTTCAGAAGTTTACACTTTTTAGAAATTTCTTTTTATCCATGACTTCATCTGTGGAAGACTCTGATTTAAGATTAAATATGAATACTTGCTGGTATATACATTCACAATATTGACATACAGGATAAGGACATACAAGATCTGTACTCAATTTCTGAAGGTTGACTAGTTTCACTTATATGAAAAGAACCAAAGCACAGACTTTGAAAACCACAGTTGTACCTGAAAACAGGTCTTTTCAACAGACTTGAAAGTCCCAGAAAGAGCAGAAGCTAGTCATTGCAAGACTGTAGGTTGATTGGGTTTTTTTTTAGCCAAGGTTTCATTAAGTATTCAGATAATCTTCCATGTGACAGTACAAAACTGCACTAAACAAAACAACAATTTGTGTTGATACACAGAGTAATACATATCCATGTCAGTCATAAGATCTTAATGAATGTGACTTGAACATCTACAATAACTGTTCAGAGCTATGAGTGATAAAATATGTTTCAATTATATAAGTACTAAATACTATTAGTAGTCCTCTCTGGGATACTGTTGATCCCAACAGGCTTACAGCAAAATCTTCCATTAGTTAAGGATTTAAATATAAAGGAAAAAAAATCCAGTCATCTTGTTCAGTCATCTGTTTTCACACAAAGCCATGTCATCTCTCCTGCCTCTATGTCCTATGTATTTCATTTGATTCTGGTTATTAGTTTCACTGATTGTTCTCTTTCCACTTCTTTGTTGCCTACACTCCTCACATATGTATACAGATATTTCAGTCATTTTTGTGTCCTCAGTGAAACGTCAGTCTAATCAGATATCGATAAGGAGAACAGTCTTTCGAGCTCTATCTCCTCAATGTAGCTAATAACTTCATACATTATTGTCATACCAAAACTGCCTAATTACTTCTTCCCCAGAATAAAAAATTCTACCTTACTTTTTCATCCTTGACATGATAATCTATATTACCTCTCTCAAAACAACTTCTAGTCTCTTCTAGTACACCATTTTTGAGACAAGGAGGATTGGAATGGCACATGATAAGCAAGAGATGGACAAAACATAGATGTGTACAGTGAGATGGTGAATTTATCCATTTTAGTGCCTATATCCTGAATAACACTGCTTGAATTATTCTAAAGATCACTTTAACACTGAGCAGTTTCTGAGGTATTCAGTCTTCATACACTCAAACAGGAGTATGGTGGTGTTATCTGTGTTGTAATGACAGCAATAAAGAGATATTTATCACAGACCTTTTCAGCCTTCTACTCATGTTTTGTATAGTAGCCACTAGCAGACAGCATGTGCTTCCATTATGTAGACCCACTTCCCTGATCACATAGATCTGCTTTTGGCACACGTCTTTTAAGTGTTTTCCCACCTCTGTGTTCTTCCTTCCATTAGTATAACTTCTATGTCTGCTTTCATTTCTACGTTAACCCTTAGGTTTTGGTCATACTAGTAATTTCTTCCTCTTTTGCTAGAACTAGATTCTTTTATGTTCCCTCATTATACCATATAATGGTTTATAGTATACTTGATTCTCTTCTCTGGTCTAGAAAGTTAGAAGATTTTCATTTGTGGCTAGCCTTTTTCAACTGGTCAGGGTATTATACTGCTGCTTCCCTGTGCACATCAGTTTCTAAGTACTTAATTCAATCTATTGTTAGGACCTATGGATCCTGCATTCAGTTAAACAAATTATGTTCTTTCAGTAGCTCTTTAAATCTCCATTCCTAGCTTACCATAACTTACCAGAGGTACACAGTCAAGGTTAATGTTTCAGTGACATCTTCTGTGTCCAGAGACATTTACTGCCCCTCTTCCTTTCAGCCCCACAGTGTCTCCTCAAAAATATTCATTGGCTTTTGCCATAGCTTTCAAGAAGAAAGGACAAAAAGCGTGTAGATGATGTTGCATTTAAAGTATCTTCTCTGCTATCCATCAGTTTTTGGCCCTCTCTCATACCTTGATATTGACTGATGGACTTTGTGCTCAAATGAGATCTGGCACCAAACAGAGAGCTGACTGGAAAGCTGTGTGCCAAAGATGATCAAAGGCAAATAGTCTTTAACACCTCCACTTGGTGGGTGTCCTTTCTCACCATATAACCTGGTCCCCAGACAGAGGCTGATAACTAGCAAGCAGAGGAAAAAAAGTAAAAAAGCTCATATCCATCAAGAAAAAAGGATTAATCTGTTTCTCCTCAGAGGCAAATCCTGTTTGCTGACAGATTTGTTCTTATCTATGTTTTCTGTCTCCTCTGAAGTATTATTTATCAATTAAACTGAAAAGTTGTGAAATACAAGATGCTGCAATGATGCCACATTTTATTTTCTACTAACATTCTTCTAAACTAAAATTAACAGACTCTTGCAAGGTTACTTCTGGACTATATAATTCAGAATTCTCACAAAAATATTCTGCAATACACAAAATCACAGTAGACCCCTGAGTAGGTTATTGGAGTTTTAGGAACACATGGCCAAGTTCAGAAGCATTAGCCACCCTACTGACCTCAGGAATACAGAAACAACTTTCAACAGGGAAAAACTGAGAGTGTCTATGCCACTAGATTAGTTTCCTTAAAATTAGCAATTATGTGATTTAAGCTATTTTCTATCAATAATAAGGTAATAGATTTCTGTCTCCCGTAAGAGACCATCTGACCTCAAGGCTTACCGTTTCTGCAGGGTGATTTTGACCAAAGGTTACCATTCAGTCTTCTCAGAAGATCAGACACTTGAAGCGCATGCTCTTTGTTTAGACAGATACATCCTGAGGGCTTGAGATCCTTTCTGTTACAATCGTTCATGTACCTTTTGGCATAGTCCTCAGAGTCTGCAGCCCCGTAATACTGGGTGAAGAGATAATACAACTATCTTTGTCCCTCTGGTTCTCTGTCTTTGTACTTAAAAATTATATTATAGCAATATATAAAAGGAGAAGAGAAGAGAAGAGAAGAGAAGAGAAGAGAAGAGAAGAGAAGAGAAGAGAAGAGAAGAGAAGAGAAGAGAAGAAAGAAAAGGAGAAAGGAAAGGAAAGGAAAGGAAAGGAAAGGAAAGGAAAGGAAAGGAAAGGAAAGGAAAGGAAAGGAAAGGAAAGGAAAGGAAAGGAAAGGAAAGGAAAGGAAAGGAAAGGAAAGGAAAAAGGCATATAAATTTTCATCATTTGAAATTTAAGCAATTCCAGGAAAATTATATTAGAAATGTTAACATTTAAGTGACAAAAATAAAGTCCAGGATAACATTTATTGGTAATAGCAAAAATTTCTGAATGAGGCAAAAATCAGTTTTAGACACAAAGGCATAAATGTTACATTTGTTCTTAATTGTACACTAATAATTTACTAAGATACATGTTATTGACCAAGTTTTTTGAAATTGACAGTTGTTCCTAACTTTTGTTTATGGACCCAAATATGATCAGTCTTTCTTGGACTCACATAAACTATTACCACATAGAGAATATAAAACTGCCATTTTACTTCACCAAGTTAAATGCCATGGAGTCAAACTGTCCTTTCAGTTTTCAATGGTATACATAAATTACTGCTAATACAATATTCTAGTTAAATTTCTAAATAACAAATGTCTTTGGGAAGCATTACTACAAGAAGGGGCTTTTTGACACTTGAGATAATTTATCGTATAAATATTTTCAAGTGCTGACTGCTTGCAAGACTGATTTTTGGATGTAAAAATAAATAGCTGACTGAGTTCAAGCACTTAAGTCATGCAGTTGTAATTACAATCAAATAGACATTTGTACATACATAGTTTTGGATGCAACATTGCAGCATCTCTCAACTGGCACAGTGAAAAACGCTTTAACATACAAAACCAGATCAGATATAAAATGAAGAATATAGCCAAGTGGGATTTTTACTATTTGAGTTCTTATTAATAGTCACTGAATTCTTCTCCTACTATAGCTAAAATAGTAAAAACACCCTTAGAAGTCGTTGGAATCTAAATATTCAAAACGAATGCACATACACAACGCAGCCTCTACAAAATTAATGTATATGAATCATGTACATATATAAGAATGATGTACATTAAACTTACAGTGTTCAGTTTTTTGGCTTATAATTCAAGGCTCTGAAGAATAGCTTTATCATGAATGCTGTGTGACTTTGGAAGCCATAGTTAACTTAATGTTTCCAGATCCCAACAAGGAAACAAAACTTATATTTTTTTTTTTTTATGAGAAACACTAAGTAGCATAATAAGATATTTTACATGATAAGGAATTTTACAGACTACAGTTTACACTGTCCATCAGTTAGAAAGAGCTTGGGGATGCTTAACCCTTTGAGTTTGCTGTTGCTGTTTGGTAATGGAAACACACATTTTTATTTTATTTTTGAGATTTGAATTATAATCAAAATGAACTTTCATTTCAGAGCAGAGCCTTGCTCTTTTGTTAAATTAATTTTAGAGAATCATTATTAAAGTACCATACATAAGCTAGCTTGTCTTTTTGATGCAGAGTTCTGTTCTAAACACATGCAGTCAAGTAAATCTAAACTTTAAGATTAAATAAGATGGATTCACAAGAAGTAGAACCAACTGGTTATTTTCACATGGCTTGTAGTGAATTTGTAATAAAGTACAAGATCAAAATTAACTAAGTAAATAAGAGTTAAAATACCACCCCTAGAAACATGAAAAGCATAAATTCATAAGTGATATAGACTTCCTTTTATGCTCAATTTATATGTACCACAGTAAAACTCATGAAGACATTTGTCTTTTTCTAATACACTTATATCTGTATGCAGTTAACTCACCAAAATTTCTATGCACCATTTACCAGGCCCTGGAAAAGGTATGATAAGTTTAATTAGAGGGATGTTTTAATTGTGACAGAGAATGAAGAGCAGAGAACTATGAGCCAGTTTTAACTTCAGATTATTTTATTTGAAGACAAATAGTATTTTTGTTTAATATAATATTTTGTAATCCAAGACAAATTCTTACAGTGAAACAGTTTTATTTTCTGCTGAAAGATCTAAGTTGTTTCATGTTTTTCAAAACAAACATTTTGCATTACACTGATATTTATCAAACACTGGGAAACCATTAACCAATGACAATATTCTACTTCACTGACATTATCTCTTAAATAAATATCAAAGCACAAAAGTATTCTTTTTAATTTTATGATAGATTTTTCTGTCATGGATCCCAGGGTTCTGCTTATGTAGTTTGTTACTCATAAACCCTACCAATCACTTCTCCTTATGTCATGACTTCAGTGTTATGTGCTGGCTATACCTTTCATTTAGATATATCTTTGTGATGGGATAGGATGTTCATTATAAAAGAAGACTTTGAGCAAATGCTTTGATCACTGACAAGTTGAAAAAAAGAAAAGCTCTTCAGAGGCAAGTGATAAAGAGAAAGGAAAAGAAAAATATTTTAAACGGTGGGTGATGGGGTAAAGGGAGGAAGAAAAGGAGGAAGTTTCAGCATATTTACTGTTATGGCATAATATATGGTTTTGTCTAGAGAAAAAGTACAAAAGTGATTACTCAGTTTTAATCAGATTATTCAAAGAAAACAGCTGCAGCTATAAATTGTCATTTAGCCTGAAAATGGAATACTGAATTTCCTATGAACTTTACTGGTGGAGGGTCAGATATGAATAAGCCTTTTCCCATTTTTCTGCCACTTGGAATAAAGAATCAAGATATGCTCACGTCTTGAACCAGTTAAAATACTTAAAAAGTGTAATGTATTATGCACTGCTCTCCACAGGAAATCTGAACAAGAGGGCTTTGACAGGAGTAGAGGGGAGAAAGCTTAACAGCATCGACGCACTTGGCATAACCACAGCCCCTGATAGTCTTTGAGCCTTCCTGGAAGTCTGAGCAGTTTAACTGGTATCACAATGAATTCATACATTTGCAAAATACACTTCTAAAACTGGTATGCTAATTGTTGCACCATTCACATTTCTGCTTTCTGCTTTTCTAGTTGGAAGTAATGGATATAGGAGCACATGCTACTTTGAATCTCACATTGACCCAGACTGTCTCATAGCCATAATTATCAGCTGGGAAGAAGGACATGAATGCACAGATTTACCTCTGTTTGTTTATGTTCCCTTAATTGTGAAGGTGGTGCCAATGAGCTCTCAGAAAGTTTTCTCTCCTGCTTCTCCCCCTTACTACTTCTCTTTCTTCCTCTCATTTAACATGTTACAAAGAAATTATGTATCTGATTAGAGCAACTAAATTCATGATGGTTCATATCACCAAAAGTGGTAGTGTATGATTTATATAGATCATTAGTAACCACTGAAGTTGTTAAGAAAAGACATCATTAATTCTCTAATACCATGTCATACAGTGAGGGTGCTGTAAAATGTAAATAATCGGAAGATCTTTGCAAATTAAATCCTGTTCATATGTTTTAGAATCTGCTGTACATGTTCAAGGGTCCTGAAGCGTACTAATTTTCTGAGTTCTGACATTTGAATTTATTCATTTTCATGGTATTAAAAATAGCATAATAGCCACAAAAGAACAAGGATGGGAGATAAAAGTGCAGTGAGACGCTTTAATTAATGTTAGGCTAACCTTGGGAAAAGTAAGAAATGTCAGTTTTCTCTGTGCACCACAAAGATGAGACTGAGTTTAGTCTCCAGATCCAGAGACAAGCAATTATGATTTGTTTTTTAGAAACAAGGAAATTTATAAAAAAATGGGTGTTCTTCCATCAGCATCTGTGAAACATGAGCTGATACTGAATTTCTATGTCACTCACAGTAATAAAAATCCTGATCCTAAATTCATAGAAATCAATAGTGGGATTGATTCAGGCACTACCTATCAGCTTGCATCATTGTAAAAGTTATCTCAGTTGCCCTTTTCTCACCAAAAGAAGATTTCTAAGTTATAGGATACAAACACTGAGTAGCTGACTACATGATAGGCTACCAATACTTTATTTTTGCCAATTGGCCAATACTTTATTTATTTGTACACAGAAAGAGATTCCATTTCATATCAGCAAATGCTACTTTGCTTTCTTTCCTTTTCTTTCTTAAGTACTCTTTCCTTTGTGAAACGATGACTAGACAAAAAAATTTGATAGCAATTGCTTTAAGATAGTTGGAATTGGCTCACATTTAACCAGATTACTTTTCTGCTTTTGTACATAATTTTAATACAGCAATCTTATTATCATTAGATGCATGCAAAATACCTTTGACGGGACTGGGCTATTAAGTCTTTATGAGAAAGTTATTACTTAGCTAATTTTATCACCACAGTTAGAACCTGACCTTTTCTATAAAACTCAAGAAGATGGACATCAGATCTTGTCTATTGTCTGCTCAAAATAATTTTCCTAACAGACTGGGTACAGATCTTTGTCATACTCTTTCTACTGATGCTGTAGCAATTTTCATTATCTGTAATTTACATTGCAGTGGCATCAAGCCACTGTTGTTTTACATGGTATAAAACAGAGAGATGCTAGTAAGTAGCAGGGGGAAAGGTAGCCGTAGGACAGGAATGTCTTGGTGGCTTCAGGGGCCAAAAATTTCTCAGTAACAGGTAGGAATATGCGCATTGCTACACAGTAGCTGATACGTTAATCTCGCTGCTATTTAGGTACCTCCAGTTCTGTGCTGCTAGAGTAATAAATAATTGTTATTCAAGTGACATTTTGAACTCATGTATCAAGGCACTTTCTGAAATCTGTTATTGATATCCATTAGCATCCCGAATGTCTACTACTGCATATGGGATCTTACAACTACAGCTGCAGAATCACCATCTGAAACTGAGGAACTATTCACTGCTCAGTAATTATTATTTCTTTGGAAGTTTTAACAGATTCTTCATCAAGTTCTCTATAAATAAGTTGTAAAACATTGAACAGAATGATAAAAACTAACTTACCTTTTAGTCTGCAAGAAAACTGCTGCAAGTCACTAGCAACATTAATCTATGTTATCCTAATATGCTACATATAATTAGTGTTAATCTTCAAGCATTTAAACCATTAAACTGCTCAGACTGTGTAGTTATAACCAGCTATTAATCTGTAAAGACTGCTGCCAGCAGGAAAATGGTTGTAATCTCAATTGAAACCCTCCAGATAGGGTGACTGAAAAAATTCAGCAGACTACCCCATCATTAGAGAAGAGAATCTTACTTCTGGAAAAAAGGAAAAAAGATGAGAGCTGAAATGAGATTTGACTATCACCATGAGCTGGTAAGAGTTTGAGTAAAGTTGGCTAGGTAAGGCAACCATGACTATCAATTTCTTCTACACAGAAGCAGATCCAAAATTTTTTGGCTAAAATAGGTGCTAAATTTACTATCTAGAGTTATAAAGGGTGCTTTCGAGATGAGGTTAGGTATCATACAGGGGAGAGGTTCTGAGGCTGTCGTGCTGCTTCAGACAAGGAACGGAAAATTCTAAAGCTGGAAATATTCTACATGTGCTGTCTAAAGATCTAAAGAAAAATAGAGAGGTACAGTAGTTCTTAATGAAGCAAGAAGAGTGACTGATTGATACTCTGGCTTTCTGAAGAGGTGCCAAACTAGGATGAACACGAAAGAGGAAGAAGAAAAGGAGATAAATTAATATGTATATATACAAACAAACAAAAACACAGAAAACACTTTTCACTGAGAAGAACCTTTTCTCAGCAGGTGTAAATTACTTTAGTGAGTTACACAATACAGTTATAGTCACAATAAGGAAGCAAGGAAGTTTTTCTTGGCATCTCTGTTTCTTTAATCCTTTCTATTTTAGCAATAAAGTACAACAGGCTACTTTCTGTTCCTGTCATCCCTACTGACTAAGTATGGCAAAACTAAGAACTCTAGCCTGTACTAGTTTATCTGTCACCCCCAAAATGGCTAATTTAAATTACAGTTGCAGTACCCTTTCCAGAAAATAAAATTTAAGTATCATATCCTATTTCAATATTCTAAATATTAAACTGAGGACAATTTGATACCCTTTTGTTTACAAATCCATCAACGTGTTAAAAAAATGTGAAGATATAATGACTATGATATATTACCTTCATTCATCTCCTCTCCTGAATCTGAATTCAGCCTTACCTTAATAACTACCTTGTGGGTCTTGGTTTGCAGGCCTTTTTTCACAAGCACGACTCCCACATTAACCACCGTAATTAATAGATGGATGGACTACCAACAATAAGATATTTTTTTTTTTTTTTGTGACAAGTTACATGATCCCACAATAATTCAGTTGTAACCTTGTGGAAATATTCTCATTTCTGCAATTTCTGACTTAAAAAAATACAAATCCTTTTCTAAAAAATAACTCCAAAGACCCTATGGAAGTTTTCAGTGCAGCCTGTATAGGCCTGCATCTGCTAGCTGGTCCACATGCACAAATTGACAAGGCCACTATTTTAAGCAGGCCACCCAGTAGGAAGAAAAATAAATCAGCTGGTGTTTTATTGTACAGTGTTAGGACAGTAAGTCTGTTTACTCCTGTTTATCACACACTAATGGCCAGAATGTAGGACTTAAAAATATGCAAAAAGAGAATGCAAAACATGGGTTTAATTGCAAGAGAGGCACATATTATGCTGGATTCATCCAAATACATGGAGGCATAGCTCCAAGCCAATGCTGACACAACATCAGACCTTAAGAAAGTTGGTTCAAAACAGATATTTTAGTTAAGTGTGTGTGCTGGTTTTGGCTGGGGTAGACTTAATTTTCTTCAGAGTAGATCACATGGCGCTATGTTTTGGATTTGTGCTGAAAACACTGTTGATAATACAGGGATGTTTTTGTTATTGCTGAGCAGTGCTTACACAGAGTCAAGGCCGTTTCTGCTTCTCACACTACCCCACCAGCGAGTAGGCTGGGGGCGCACAAGGAGTTGGGAGGGGACACAGCTGGACAGCTGACCCCAACTAACCAAAGGGATATTCCATACCATATGACATCATGCTCAGTATATAAAGCTGGGGGAAGAAGAAGGAAGGGGGGGACATTCAGAGCTATGGCATTTTGTTTTCCCAAGTAACCATTACGCATGATGGAGCCCTGCTTTCCTGGTGATGGCTGAACACTTGCCTGCTGATGGGAAGTAGTGAATGAATTCCTTGGTTTGCTTTGCTTGCATGTGTGGCTTTTGTTTTACCTCTTAAACTACCTTTACCTCAACCCATGAGTTTTCTCACTTTTACTCTTCTGATTCTCTCCCCCATCCCACTGTGGGGGAGTGGGTGAGCAGCTGTGTGGGGCTTAGTTGCTGGCTGGGGTCAAACCGTGACAGTGTGTTAAAGATAATCTCAAGAATTTAAATTAGGAATAAAAACTCTGAAAATCACTGGAGAAGTGTATTGCAGTACCATTAGAACAGAATTCTTCAGTTAAATCCCTGTGGTATATAATGTGAAATACTTTTATTTTGCTAAATATTGTTTTGCTTGAGGAAATTATTAAAATTGCCTCTCAGAACAGAACCTAAAATTATAGATATTATGTACCATTGATTTCCAGGTTATAAAATATGCTAATATATATAATATATATGTGTTATATATGTACATTCAATACAAATATATATACACAGAACAGAAGTGGTCATCACTCCTCTACTTTAAAGCCTGTAAACATAGTTGCTCTGTTGTATACCTGCTGCTTTTCAGTCATCATATCAGAAATATTTTTCACATCACACTTTGTCTAAACAACTCTGCATCACCAATTTTTTCTGAATGAGACTTTCAAAGATAATGTACTAAGAACTCTAGTCCCATAAAGATACACATATGTACTAAATCTAATTACTATGAATTATTATGAATAGCTGTACTGACTAATCATGGAAATCTGCCGAACTGGTACAATGCATTGCAAGTTTATGAGTAGCTTCAGCTCTGCAGTGCAGCACTTAACACTTGTAAAGGACTCTAAGCAGAAGAATGTGTTAACTTACAACATAAAACATAATCTTCATTTTGGGGTGTGTTGTAAGATTGTCAATGTACTAAGATACAGATACCTGAAAGTAAAATGCTTACACAACTAATTTTCTTCTGATTTCATAGTTTGGCTAGTGCTCAACAGTAATATAATACAGATATTCAAAGTAATTTTCCACTGTGTTCTATCATGCACAGTAAATTAAAATATTCCATTAACTAAACAAATTTGTGGTGCCATAAATCAAAACCCACTAAGTAAATCACAGCTAGTGAAAACAAAATCGTAATTCCATCACAGTGATTAAGCAGAGACTAGAAATAGTAAGATTTATCATATTTAATGGGCAGAGTATGATTATGAAACTTACAGTTTTGGGGTTCAGGTTTGTTTGAGCTTTATTTTCTTTTTCTGAATGGCATGTTAATGTTTTTTTATAATTTTCATGCTACTTCAAGGTGTTATCAAAATTAAGGAAGACCTTCTTAAGCCTGTATTTTTGCAGATTTATCACAAAACAGGTTATTGTCCAACACTGAAAACAGATAACAGTGTAATAGAATCATATTCATGTCATGGAAATGAAAGAAGACTGTTATTAAACAAGTAATGTTTACATTGAGTATGTTCTCCCCATACTACAGTCAGGACCTACTTTGTGTTCTATAAAAAAAACATAACACAATAGATGAGAGAACACAACATATATTAAGTGTACGAAACAAAACAATATCCCTTGTGGAATTTTTCTTGAAATGTGTGGAGATAACAGCCTGTTGCACTCGACTGAGCAGCATACTGATATGACTTGCAGAACCATTTTAGGTCATTGTACAGATGTCTCTATTGAGGGTGTGTTAGTAATGGAGAGCTGTCATGGTTTTAGCTGGGGTAGTTGATTTTCTTCACTGTAGCTAGCATAGTGCTGTGTTTTAAACTTGGTATGTAAATAATGTTGATAACACCCTGGTGTTTTAGTTGTTGCTGGGTAGTGTTTACACTAGTCAAGGACTTTCTAGCTTCCCATGCTCTGCCAGGTGCACAAGAAGCCGGGAGGGGAGGGGATACAACCAGGAGAGCTGATTCAAATTGGCCAGAGGGTATTCAATATCATGTGACGTCATGCCCAGTATATTAACTGGGGGAAATTGGCTGGGGGAGGCAGCGATCGTGGCTCGGGGACTGGCAGCGTCGGTTGGCGGGTGGTGAGCGGTTGCGGCACTTGTTGTTTAGTTTTGGGTTTTTTTTGTTTTTTTTTTTCCCTCTTCTTCCAGTGTTTCATCTCTCTCTCGCTCATTATTTTCCTTTTCATTATATTAGTATTATTGCTGCTTTATTCTAATTATTAAACTGTTCTTATCTCAACCCACGAGTTTTCTTAATTTGGCCCTTCTGATTCTCTCCCCCATCCCACAGGGGTGGGGAGTGAGCGAGCGGCTGTGTGGTGCTTAGTTGCTGACCGGGGCTAAACCACAACACGAGCTCATCCAAATGAACCAGCCAAGTTGAACGTTGTAGTTGGACCCAACAGTATTCTTATTCATCAAAATATTTTTAATGTAATTTACATTAGGATATGTAAATGTGCAAATGGGCTAAACATGGATTTCTTGCTGTAATTTTTTATGATTTTCTTCTGTACAAAAATTTTCTCTCAAAGAGGACTGAGGAATACTGGAGGATTGAAGTATACCCATTGCAATGCAAAAATCTGAATTATGACATGTTGACTTATTAAATTATGACATCCAATGATTTTGTTCTCAGAATTGTTAAAACTGAATGGGCAGGAAATCTGGTTGTTTCACAGGCTGGCTTCAGTCAGTCTCAGGAGTCATGTATTAAAATTTTGGTTTGAAGTGTTCAGAAAGACATTACTTGTAAGGTTTCTGTGTTGTCCAATTGAAATCTGCTTCAGGTAAACATTTTGTCATAATCTTAATTTTTAAATTCTTTTAAGTTGCTACAAGCTCTTATGACATTAGCCATAGCCATCTGCGTGAAACAGTTAGATGTGTGTTTCAAGATACTCCTGAAAAGTTTTAGGGCTGAGTCTCCTCATTATTTTCTGTATTTCCTTTATATTCTATTTCTCTCATATGTGTACCCTGCTAGCACAGCTGGAGAACATCCAATCTTTCTTTTTTTAAAAGCTGTTCTCACTATTTTAGAATTGTGCCTCACTTTAATTATTAAAATTAACCTATTCATTGTCAGGTACCAGCCTTATAGAAAATTATATACAGTCAATAAAATCTTGCTATTTTTTAGAGCAGGATTAAGGGAAGCAACCTTGCTTTCTCTATATTACTGTTAACATTTAGTTAATAAATTTAAATATCATTAGGATTAAGACTTGAAATTTGGCATATGGAGAGGAAGTTGCTTTTTGGTAGTTCCCCTCTGTGAAAAATCTGTTGACATTTGTAAATTATAAGACTCTGAATATTCTGTTTGCAAATACCCATTAGAAATTTGTCATGGCTGCACAGCTGAATTCTCAAAAAAAAATATCTATCATGAACACACTGTATTAACTTCCAGATCCAATGTGTGAGCATCATTTCTGCTAGATAACTAAGCATTCTTCCCTGTAAGGCAGTAATTAAGTGAACTTTCCTCCCCCAAGTTCTAATTTTTCCAGCCAGGAGCAACTGACACGTCAGGTGCAGGAATGCAGGCATGCAAATTGCTCTCCTAAGAAATTCCCAAAAACTTTTGCCTGGCTTGTAGCCACATGAGGAAAAAGAGAAAACCACCTGTCTGCAACACAGAAGGGTGATGAGCTAGCCTTGACATGGTAGTGCCAAAAGGAGCTGGGACACTATGAGTGAGGGAGAAAGAGGACACATTTTATGAAGAAAAGCTGGCAAACTTGTAAACAAGAATCTAGCTAACTGTGCAAATTCACAGAATCACAGAATTGCTGAAGCTGATATGCACCTCTAGATATCATCCAGGGATTACATAACCTTTATATGATCTTCATAATAATAAATAATTTTCATACAATCCTTTATAATCTTCATGGCCCTTTGCTGGACTTGCTCCAGGATGTCCACATCACTCTTGTACTGGGGACGCCAGAGTCGGACACAGCACACAGATGTGTTTTACCACTGCTGAGCAGAGGGCAAGGACCACCTCACTTGACCTGCTGGCAACACCCTGCTCAATGCAGCCCAGGAGGCTGTTGGTCCTATTTGCTACCAGGATGCTTTTCTGCCTAATGGTCAACTTAGAGTTCATCAGGACCCCTCCCCATACTTTTCTGCTAATCTGCCTTCCAGACACTTCCTCCTCAGTCTGTACTGGTGCAGGGGTTATTCCTCCCCATGTGCAGGAAAAGAGCTGTGAGACAGAAACAAGGACTCACAAATGTTAACATTTCTCTGCCTTCAGGAAACAGCTGTAAAACTTGCTGACAATCATCTGCATATGACTGACTGACAAAGAAGGTGTTAATCCAGCATCTCTAACAGTAATAACTATTTTTTAATGTGAGAAAAAGGTACTTTCTCCTTTAAGTTTACAATTACTACAAAACCTTATAATTTCTATATATCAAATCTAAACTTTGGTTCATGCTTCAATTGAAATGTACAAGTTTGAAACTGTAAGTGACTTAGTAGCACAAAAAGGTGCAAGCATAACATTCTCAAAGTTTTTATCTAATTATTCTGCCATTAAGTGAGTTGAAAGTTAAGCCTCATCAGTTCCTCTGCTCCCTTTTCACATTTACCAGTGTGTCTTTTCCCTGGCTTTCCCTTCAACCTTCATAGTTAAATTGGTATTCCAAGAAAGTTGGAATTGAAAGGAAAATTACAAGGAAAATAGTCTACAATTTTCAAATACAGACCTCTGCATGATTTAGAGATAGTGACTAGATAATGTAAACCTCAAATTGCTAAAGGGGCTCACAAGGCAAGAAAGCTTTTGGCATCCTTCACGAGCACAATTCAGACTTTCACATCTTCATTTTTCATACAGCATTAAAAAAAAAAATAAAAAAGAGAAATTGAGTGATAAATTTTGAATAGTCTTTACGGTCAGTGCTTATAGGACTGTTTCTTATGTTTTTTGCAAACAGGTCTTGCAACTACAGACAGTGACAGTCGCTACGGGAGAGCTAGAGTATCATCCCTTAGCCATTACCAAACCCATTAGTAATCCATTGCTCAGCTTCTATCAGATGTCAATTTTGGAACAAGCATGTTTAGAATATATCTAAGGGACAAAATTAATAAAGTAAAGAAAGAAACCTCAAAAAGAAATTATGTTTCTTCAATCTTTAGATCTTTTCAGGAAGCAACACAGACAGTTGTATTGGGTCAGGTGGCAAGGTTTTGGCAGTGCAGTGGAGGTTGCAGGGGTGGTCTCTGCGAGAAGGGACCAGGAGCTGCCTCCATGTTGGACAGGACTGGTTACAGCCAGCTCCAAAGTGGACCCACCACTGGCCAAAGCTGAGCCCATCAGCCAAGCTGGTGCCATCAGCCAAGCTGGTGGCACCTCTGTGATAACATGTTTAATGAAGGGTAAATATTACTGCACAGCAGTTGTGAGAGAAAGAAGTGGGAAAAATGTGAGAGAAACAACCCTGCAGACACCAAGGTCAGTTAAAAAGTAGTACTAGGAGGTGATCCAGGTGCCAGAGCAGAGATTCCCCTGCAGCCCATGGAGAAGACCATGGTGAAGCAGGGTGTCCCCATGCAGCCCATGGAGGACCAGGCTGGAGCAGATATCCAGACTGGATATCTGTGGATATCTATGTGGAGGACCCCACACCACAGAAGGTCGATGTGCCTTGAAGGAAACTGCAGACCATGGAGATGCCATGCAGGAGCAGGCTCCTAGCAAGAGCTGCAGCCCATGGAGAGGAGCCCTTGCAGGAGCAGGTTTTCTGGCAGGATCTGGGGTCCATAGGGCATCCACACTGTAGCAGTATGTTCCTGAAGGGCTGTACCCTATGGAAAGGACCCATGCTGGAGCTGCTCTTGAAGAACTGCAACCTGTGGGAAAGTTGTATGTTGATATATTTTGTGAAGGGTTTCAGCCTGAGCGAGGGACACCACACTGAAGCAGGGAACAGCGTGAGGAAGGAACAGCAGGAACAAAGTGTTGTGGACAGACTCCAACCTCCATTCCCCAGTCCCCCTGTGCTGCTTGGGGAAGTGGGGAGGAGGCAGAGAAGTCGGAAGTGAAGTTGAGGCTGGGAGAAAGAGAGAGTGGACAGAAGGGGTTTTAATTCTGTTTTTGCTTCTCACTATCCTACTGTATTTTGAAATTAATTTCTCTCAAGCAGAATCTGTTTTGCCTGTGATGATAATTGGTGAACCATCTCCCTGTCCTTATCTGGAACCATGAGCTTTTTCATCTTACCTTCTTCCCTCACCCTGCTGAGAAGGGGGAGTGAGAGAGTGGCTTGGTGGGCACCTGGCAGCCAGCCAAGGTTAAATGACAACAAGAGCTGATGTTTAATTAATACAACTCAGCTTCATGTAATAGAAGTATCCACTGACAAAACTCATGCTTCTAGACATCATTTCCACTGCCTTTTGTATTGTTCTCACCTTGTCTTGTTATCTCAACAAGCTTTTTTTTTGTTTGTTTTTTCTTTTTTTTTTTTTTCCCCCCACAGAGTGCTTAAAGTATGTTACTTATTTTTGCATCATATATCACAATTTGTTGCTACAAATAATAGTCATTTTGGAATTAAACCTTGCTTGGATTATCCAGCCATACCTGTGATGATGATGATGTAGGAATTTAAAAACAAGGCGGAACTTTATTTTCTTCAGCCAAACTGACTCTGTTGGATTAGCAGGTTTTTTACAGGCAATGTTGGGTGGTCCCTAGTGGACTTCTATCTTAACACCCCCCCCCAATCCAACCCCAAAAAAACCCAAAACCCCAAATGCCTTTAAAATTATGTATAAATTAAATACAAGAGATTGGGATTTAAACTTTCTCATAAAACAATCAGCTTTCAGCTTGAAATTATTGAATTGCATGCCCTTTTGGTTGCACAGAGGATGTAACCATGCTTAAAAGCAGTTTGTAGGAAAACACTAAAAGTATGGGCAAGAAGGATATTTTTCAAAATTTTGCTATGGTGTAATCTTGTGTGTGGCTAAAATACCTATATAGAATATTTTGCCAAAAAGCACGTAATAGGTCAGAGTAAAGGTGTATGAGCTGGGAGAAGAAAAGCTTCCCTTAATAGGTGTACAGAAATTTGTACTTTAACTCTGTGTTGGTTATGCAAAATAAACAGTTAGGAAGTGCTTACGATCACAACCCCTTGGACAATGGCAGTTAGGTTTCCAAACAAGGGAACTGCATATTTTTTTTTTATTGTGTTTGGGAACTGAGGTTTTTGCTATTTATAAGTAAGTAAGAATACATTAAGTAATATACCTAATATTTGTAATCTATTTTTCTCACTTACAGAAACAACTCTGCAAAGTTCCAATTACTTTATATCAGTTTAAACCAAACTTCCTCATTACTTTATAACAGTGTGTGACAGATGCACTCCTCTTGTTTTAACTAACTGAACTTTGGTCCGGGCAGATGCTCAGCAAGTAAGCCTAACCAAAGTTAATTGTATTGTGTGAGGCTATCAGTGAGAACACAGCACCAAAACCAAAAACCAGTTTGTCTGGTGTCATGGTTTGACCCCAGCCAGCAACTAAGCCCCACACAGCTGCTCACCCACTCCCCCACAGTGGGATGGGGGAGAGAATCAGAAGAGTAAAAGTGAGAAAACTCATGGGTTGAGGTAAAGGTAGTTTAAGAGGTAAAACAAAAGCCACACATGCAAGCAAAGCAAACCAAGGAATTCATTCACTACTTCCCATCAGCAGGCAAGTGTTCAGCCATCACCAGGAAAGCAGGGCTCCATCATGCGTAATGGTTACTTGGGAAAACAAAATGCCATAGCTCTGAATGTCCCCCCCTTCCTTCTTCTTCCCCCAGCTTTATATACTGAGCATGATGTCATATGGTATGGAATATCCCTTTGGTTAGTTGGGGTCAGCTGTCCAGCTGTGTCCCCTCCCAACTCCTTGTGCGCCCCCAGCCTACTCGCTGGTGGGGTAGTGTGAGAAGCAGAAACGGCCTTGACTCTGTGTAAGCACTGCTCAGCAATAACAAAAACATCCCTGTATTATCAACAGTGTTTTCAGCACAAATCCAAAACATAGCGCCATGTGATCTACTCTGAAGAAAATTAAGTCTACCCCAGCCAAAACCAGCACAGCTGGTGACTGGGCTGGTAAGTTGCTGAAACTGCAGGAACACAGCAGAAAATCTCATTACAAGTCAACCACTTCATGCTGTAAATATCTGCAGTCATCAGGGCCCATTGAGCTCTCCCGCCATAGTAGCTGGTTCTGTGGTGGTGATCTCCCCTTGAGTAAGGATGGCTCTCAAGGTTACCCCTCAACTCTGAGAGATCCCTTACCTGACACCAGACATCAGTGGGTTGGTAAGTGACATTTTTTGCATGTATATAACATATAAGATACATATCATAAGGTTATGTGATAGTCTTTGTATCCCATACTAAGTTTAAGTGTAGTAAATTGTAGAGCATTGACTGCCAATTCATCTATACTTACTAAATATTTTACACAACTAAATTTACTGATTAGAACTCAATCAACTAACTACTAGCTCAGATCTGCCCGAATATCTATGACTTTTCTCCTGCAACAGTTTTAGTGTGAGCTAAGAGTAGCTGTTGTAACTGCTACTATGAATTCTGCAGTAGCCATGTAGAAAATGTAGAGAAGCTCTCTGCTCCCCAAGACTAATTCAAGTTTAGATCCTATTTGAAACTGAAATCTATATGTTGGCATGCGCTGTGTTGATATTGATGTGATTTTGAGAAATTGCATATGAAATGATTTGGGAATGTTGGGGAGACAAGTCACTAGAGATGTCTTAAAAAGAAATTTGTTTGCAGATAGTGCTATCTGATCTTCAGTTGAAAATGGAATGGATAGGGGTGATAGCATTGATACTGTAAGTGTCATGTGAAGTATCCTACACATACTCCCTACTTAACCAGATGGAATGTTTAAATAATAGACAGACCTTCATTTCTTATATGGAATTGTTTTTAGACATAATTTTATATGTAGGCTGTATATTATGAAAATGACCCCTTTCACCAGGAGAATATAGAAATTTCTCATTCTTTTGAAAGATAAGTAGCATGCTATCTTAAGAAAAGTGCTGTTGTTCTTTTCTTAAATATTTTCATGTTTTTTGCCTTGTTACTACATTCAGGGTACAGTTATCTAGCTATCAGTTAGAAAGTCAGAAAATACGATATGCAACAAGAGTCTAGAAGCTCATACTGTACCTCACTATTTTTATTGTTGTTACAAGGAAAGTTTATAAATGTAAACTTTTTTCCTAAAACTAATTTTTATCCTTTGGGGAGGGGAAACATGCAGTAGGCACTGCCTTTGGCTTAGAAAATATCCCTGAACCATATTTTAAAATTTTCTATCCATGCTGACCATTGCCAGATGCTTGAATTAGGCTATTATTCTTCATTGCATCATTGTAATTTTTATGATTGTCAGCTACAAAACTGCTAAGAATATTATCCAAAGAAAAACAAGATTCTGGGCTTTGCCACAGAAAATCCTGCAGGCAATTTTCATTCATTTGAATTTCCAGAAAACACATCTACTCTTTTTGTACTAGAAGGAACAGGTCTTCTTCTCTTCTCTTCTCTTCTCTTCTCTTCTCTTCTCTTCTCTTCTCTTCTCTTCTCTTCTCTTCTCTTCTCTTCTCTTCTCTTCTCTTCGCTTCGCTTCGCTTCGCTTCGCTTCGCTTCTCCTCTCCTCTCCTCTCCTCTCCTCTCATCAGATGCTACTATGAAGTAATATAATTATATAATAATGCATTTCTCTATCCACATAGTCAAAGTTAAGTACATTCTATGAATTGTAAAGTAGTCTTATTTTCATATAGAAGTTAATCTTGAAAAATACCCACCTCTCATTCTGCAGTTTTTAAAGGTGTTTATGTGCATCCTAATTTCAAGCATGAGTTTTCCTTTTTTATTGTAACAGAGCCAGTGTGTTCACACCCTGCAGGACTGAACTCCAAACATATTTTCTGGATAGTGTTGACAAAAGTTAACACCTTTGTCAAAAATAGCTGTTTGGAAAGCTATGCTGAAACTTATCTACATAAATTCTGCTAATCCTCCATTGATATCCTTGAATGCTTTGGATATGTATGCAAAGTATGTCTAGACCTTATGTTATGCACTTTCAGTGTCAAAGTTCCCTCAAAGATATTAAAAGAATATTTTCCATTTTCCTTGTATTGCTGTGCAATTGGTAGATAGAATATATAAGGTAAGACCAACCAAAAGTCCAGACACAGAAAATTCTTCAATGAGGAAAAATGTTCTACCTGTCAATTTATGGTTGTGAGTCTTCTAGATTACTGCCTAGAAGGGATAAGTTATGGGTAAAATATACTCACCCATAAAAGCATTTCATACTGAACATTTAAAGAAACATATTGCACAATTGAGAGCATTGTACAGCAGTGAAACCTGAAGGTATCTGCCATGGACTAAAAGTTCAACCACCACACAAAAAAGTAGAAGCTTCATATTATCTTACTTTTAACCAGTAAAAATTCTGTACAAGTGTATATCCTTCAGTTCAAGCTGACGAAGTAATGTAAAATAATAATATTTTTTTAAAAAGACCCAAAAATCCCCCAAAACAGCAACAGAGAAGGTGTATGCGAGGCCAAGTTGTTATTTTCTCTGAATTGGAAATGATAGCAACAAAACAGCAGGAAGAGTGATCTTCCAGAGCCTGAAGAATGTCACAACTTAATTCAGCTAAGGCGGTCCCAGGCTGATTATCTTTCTGTTTGGGATACTGCAAGCTTTGGACTCAATATGGGTAATGGTTAAGACGTGGCATAAAGATAGTGTGGCTAGATACTATTATGTGAATGGAAATTCCCATCTGTCTGTCTGAGGTAGCTTTAATTGCACTGTAAGCCATTGAAACAGCAGAAGAAATTACTGAAACAATAAAGTACTCTTTCAATGCTTAAAGGGAGGAGATTGATGATGGAAACTATTGCACCACTAAAAGGAGAACTGGAAGACTTTAAAAGCCACATGAACAGGGGATTGCAGAAAAACTGAGTAAGTCTTTATCTGCAGCACTGATGCGAAAACAAGGTAAAATGCTAGCAAGGGTAAATAACTGTTCAGGGGAGAATAGAAAAAATGAGTTGTCATTAGATATCGTAAAGGGTTTGAGTTGACTGAAGAGACTACATTTACACATAAAGTACATAAACATGGGAAAAAAATTAGAGGACTGTCTGATATTTTGACAACTCAAATATTCCAACAGCACCCTACAAAAATTAGAAATGTCTATGTTTTTCTTGAATAACTGTCATGCAAATATAAAAAAAGGTCATCTTCCTTGGCACTAAATTCAGGCACAACAATTTCCTAAAATAGTTCACTGATGTTCTAGGTGTGTACTGTCCAATATTTTCAAAGGCTGCTGGCCAAAAATAGTTGATCTGGAGGCAAACAATAAAATCTAGTAAATCTTGAAAAAGCTTTGCCTTCTTAAGAGGTCAATATTGTGCCCTGGTACAGGTATGTAATACATGTACATAAATTTAATGATATATAATAATCAACACCACCAAAGTCATCACCAGGCAGTCAACATAACAGATTTTACAGTTAACAACAGCACTATAGACAGCTGTGCCTCTGGGAAGGAGATTCAAGATAAGTCTGTTTGCAAAGGTCTACATAATCTCCTTGGAGAGTGTCTTGAGCCCAGCAGATTTTCTTTGCGGTAGACTGAGATCTCAACATTTTGAGAGACCTTGCTGGTGCTTTGGAAAACACCAGAAAAATACCAAAGGCCAAATCACAGACTCAGAGAAGGCCTACTTAGTTTCATCCAGTCAAATAAAGTACGAAATGTCATAATAGAGTTAGTCACCTGGGGGAGTGGGAAATGCCAGGTATAGGTTCTTCTGAACCTTGGCCAGAAGATTAATTGGGCACAAGTGGCTTCATCTTCTGTAGTGGCTTAATCTTCTGTACTGGTTTCATGAGGTTAGGACTGCCTGATTTAGTCTCCTCAATCAGGAAGAGCCTCAGTTAGGCTTTTTTTAGAATGCCAGTGGCACCCCAGTGAGTTAAACAGAGAAACGTCCTCCAGCTTCATTTATTAGTGTTGTTAAACTGCAGCTGGAAAAAAAAATACATTATAAAAACAGCAAAGCAAAAGGAATGCAATAGTAATTCACTGATTCTGAGGTAGTTATTTGTACCACTTACAGAGAGGAACTCTACAGTGGACATAATTTGTTCTTTTCATGCCTATGTGTCCTTATAACTGCACTGCTGAGAAAGGTATCATGATCTGGTAGATAATTTGAAGGGTGTAAATAAAAAATGCATACTTAGCATGCAGGAAAGGGGCATAAAATACCTTAAAGTTCACATATTTGTTGAATAGCTGCCCTTGTATCAAGAGTGCGCTGTACACACATCAACACATCTTGGTAAATGAAGTCAGCTAGAGATTTTCTGCTCCTGAAGAAAAAGGAGAATGTGAAGAAATGACTGTTTTTCCAGGACAATGTTTTGGCATTTAAATCAAATAAAAATATTTTTACACCAAAATGTACATCAAAGTTACCTTTGCTTCAGCATATATAATCAGAACAAACTTTTTTTTTAAGGAAGGTAGAGTGGATCAATTCTATCCATTCAATAGCTTTTTTCAGGTGAAATTATCCAAAATCCTGTAGAAAAAAATATACTTTTTATCATTATTATACAGTATGAATAGCAGAGATTAAATTCTGTGCAAAGCTGCTGTTAGAATAAGTTAACAGAGTTCAGTTGAGGAACTAAAAAAGAAAAGAGTTTATGAGAGTTAGATTATTTTTGGGATGGTGCAAACAAAGGACATTGAACAAACAATGAAACACCAAAAATATGTAGTTAAAAATATAGTCATAAAATAATAGAGACATTAAAATTAATAGAAAGCAAAATGATTTCTTAAGGGAAGTGATGAAAACCTTGTCATATATGATCCCAGTGTAAGTGATTAAATTCAAGTAGTCCAAAGCATTGCTCAGCAGAGGTGTGTCCTTCCTAGGAAATTAAAACAGCTCTTTTCCATCCTTAATCTCTCTGACTCTTACATAAGATTAACTGGAAATCTTTATGTTACCTGATAAAAAAACTTGGTCCCGTACAAGGAGCACAGAGGGACAGAGAGGAACAATGATGGGTCTGATAATGCTACCACACCCATGAAGGACCCAGAGGCACCATGGTGGGAGGTGTCAATAGCCCAGCCACAACCCCCAGTGCTTACCCAGTCCCTCCCCTGCGTGTCCCAGGGAACCTCTGCCCCAGGGGCTGGGGGACACCAAGCATCATGGGTCTGTGGGGGCTCTCTGGGCCTCATCACAAACTGAGGGGTCACTGCCTGGGTGTGTGGGACACTTCATGAGGTGTAGGGAGTAGCACAAGGCTAATTGAGGGTTGTGAGGAGAAGGAAGCATAGGAAAACAGAGAGGAAAGGGGATACAAGGGGCTGGGGAGGTGTGAACAGGGGCTGGCCAATGTGCTCATGGGGCCATGCCCTGCACCCAATTGGTGTGGTCCACCCTGTCTTCTCTCTGATCTCCATTTCTGTTTTCCAAGCAAAGGGCCCTGTCCTGTGTGTGTGTGGAGGGGCAGGGCATGACTGTGGGAGGGGACCATGGGTCAGGGTCTGTATACCCATTGTGGCAGCCACTGGAGCCAGCATGGGTGCATGTGCCAGTGTGTGATGACCAGTGAATGTGCAGCCCGACCACATGGGGAGCAGGGTGAGCGGACCAGGACCAGGTGAGGGTGACGCACCCAGAGGGATTGGTTCCAGAAGGAACCAGGGGTCCAAGCCTAGTGCTGGAGGGACTGTGGGGATGGGGGTCAACTGAGAGACCTGTGGTGCTGGTGGTGTGTGTGTGTGTGTGCGCACATGTGTGTGCATGTGTGTGTGAGAGAGAGAGATAGGAGGATCCAGGGGGAGGCACTGGACAGACTGCATGTCTAAGCCCAGCTGCCAGGGGATTCACGTTCATGCATATGTGTGTGTGTGTTTGTTCAAGGAGCTCTATACCAGTGGCAAGGATAAGGTTGTAAGTCTTATCTGTGTCTGTGAGTCCTGTGGTTTCTGCCTGTGTGGTTCTGTGTGGCCTGCTGTGTCTATGTGCATATATGCATATCGTATATGTGTGTTTGTGTATGCATTACTGAGACTACATGCTCAACCTCACCAGCTTTCCCCCTCAACCTGGTGGGGTTGGAGGCATGGAGCTGTGGAAGCCTTGTCACTGTCAGGCTGCCAAATTTGGCAACCACTAACAGAACTGTAGGTGTCAAACAACTCTTCAAAAATTAGGAGATGTGTGTAATGATTTTGGAGTTTTGTTAGGCCACATTTTCAGACTTAAGATGGATAATGACAATGTTTAATCATTAATAGAAAAATAATTGTTAAAGCTGGTGAAGCAGCAAAATAAAATCGTTATCTTCCTCTACTACCGCCAAAACATTAAATATCAGGGGGTAGTAACATGTGGAAACAAAACAAGTAGATCATTGATAATATCTTGCTGGAAATTCAAAGGGAAAATGAAGTACTGTCACACCCTTTCTGCCTCCCTTCTCATCTTCTGTCTTGTTCTCATTGTCACTTTATTCTGCACAGCCCAAGTCTTCTTTAGTTTAGCTTACATAAAATAGAGCTCTGACCCTCCCAAGCATACAGTGACAATTTGAAAAATGGATCCATTTTGTTCAAATGAAGTATCTGATCACAAAAAACCTTAGTGAAACAAAACTCCGATTGAAGTCAATGAGTTAGAGGAGTGGAGTGACCACTGAAATCAATGCAACCTTGTTTTGGCATGAGCTATGAAGCTACAGTTATATTTTCCCCACCCATCTCACTAACAACCCACCTTTTTCAGATTTCAAAATGTTAGACTCATGTTGTGCTGGTTTCAGCTGGGGTAGAATTAAAGTTTTTTCATAGTAGCTAGTGTGGGGTTATGTTTTGGATTTATGCTGAAAACAGTGCTGATAATGTGGAGATGTTTCAGTTGTTGCTAAGTAGTGCTTACAGTAGTCAAGGACTTTTTCAGCTTCCCATGCTCTGCTGAGTGCACAAGAAGCTGGGAGGGGACACAGCCACGACAGCTGACCCAAACTGACCAAAGGGATATTCCACACCATATGACATCACGCTCCGTATATAAAGCTGAGGGAAGAAGAAGAAAGGGGGGACATTTGGAGTGATGGTGTTTGTCTTCCCAAGTAACCATTACGCATGATGGAGTCCTGCTTTCCTGGGGATGGCTGAACACCTGCCTGCCCATGGGAAGTAGTGAATGAATTCCTTCTTTTGCTTTGCTTGTGCGTGTGGCTTTTGCTTTGCCTATTAAACTGTCTTTATCTCAACCCAGGAGTTTCCTCACTTTTACTCTTCTGATTCTCTCCCCCATCCCACTGTGGGGGAGTGAGCAAGCGGCTGTGTGGTGCTTGGTTGCTGACTGAGGTTAAACCACGACACTGTCCACAATAATGCTTTTGCAATATCATGTTCATGAGGGACCAGCAAGACAGCACAAATCAAAATAAGAATAAAAAGGATAATGGTTGCCAGCTTGGAAGAATTCAGAAAATTTTAGAGGCGAGTAAATTGTTAATTTCACTTGTAAATCTCATGATAAAGATGTGATATTTCTTGAGTATTATTCAAAGTAATGTAAATTATGTATACTGACCATTCTCTTTCTTGATTTTAATACTGATGACTATAACCAGAGAGCAAAGCAAGTGTAAAGTTTTGTGCCCTTTTCCTGCCCCACATCATACCAGTACTTCTCTCACTTGATTTACTCCTACAGAATGGTTCAGAAATATAGCAGCAGCATTCTCTGTGATGTTTTCTCTGTTATATACCATTTAATCTGTTAGTGCTAGACAGGAGTGTTTCAATTTAAAAGGTGTTTAACTAAAGAAAATAAAAGAATATCAGGATTTGCAAAGATGCAAATCCAGTTTTCTTGTTTTAAGAGTGGCAGGGCCAGACAAAAAAGCAACCTAAAGAGGCAGCTGAAGCCTTGTTTGTCTTTGCAGAACAGGATTTTAATTTCAGGAAGAATTTGCTCTGTGATTGAGTGGCAATTAAATTCAATAAGATCTGTTGGGCTTGAGTTAAAAAAAAGGCTTAATTAATTACACAAACAACTGATGGTCCTGTCAAATTAGCAAGTAAGTCCATTGATCTTAAAGTTAAGCTGAAAACAAATGAAGAATTGAGAAAATAATACACATAGTATAATGGAAAGACCATTAGAGATAGGTAATAATTGTGAAAGGACAACAGATACTGTAAAGACAAAGATTTCTCTATGTTCACAGTCATAAGAACACTATTAAAAAAACCCCACAATTTCAGACACCACCATATTACTATAGTAAGAGAAAATCAGCCTCACCTCTATGCCGGTGAAACTCATGGAACAAATCCTCCTGGAAGCTTTGTTATGTCATATGGATGACAAGGAGGTGATTAGAGAGCACCAACATGGCTTTACAAAGGGCAAATTCTGCTTGACTAAGCCAGCGGCCTTCTACAATGGAGTGACTGTGTTGGTGGATAAGGAAAGAGCAACTGTTGTCATGCATCTTGACTTCTGCAGGGCCTTTGACATGGTCCCACACAACATCCTTGTCTCTAAATTGGTGAGATACATGTTTGATGGATGGACTATTCAATGGATAAGGAATTGTCTAGATGGCCACATGCAAAGAGTTGCAGTCAATGGCTCAATGTCCAAATGGAGATCAGTAACAAGTGGTGTCCCTCATGGGTCCGTACTGGGACCAGTACTATTCAGCATCTTTATTAATGACATAGGCAGTGGGATTGAGTGCACCCTCAGCAGCTTTGCAGGTGACACCAAGGTGAGTGGTGCAGTTTGTACACATGAGGGAAGGGATGCCATGCAGAGGGACCTTGACAGGCTTGAGGAGTGGGTCCATGCAAACCTCATGAAGTTCAACAAGACCAAGTACAAGGTCCTGCACGTGGGTCAGGGCAGTACCCAATATCAGTGCGGACTGGGAGATGAATGGGTTCAGACCAGCCTTGTGGAGAAGGACTTGGGGATAGTGGTGGATGAAAAACTGGACACGAGCTGGCAATGTGCACTTGCAGCTTGGAAAGGCAATCATATCCTGGGCTGCATAAAAAAAAAAAAGCATGGCCAGCAGATTAAGGGAGGTAATTCTGCCCCTCTACTTTACTATCATGAGACCCTGCCTGGAATATTGCATCCAGCTCTGGGGTCCCCAGTACAAGACAGACATGGACCTGTTGGAACAGGTCCAGAGGAGGGCCACAAAAATGATCCAAGGGCTGGAACACCTCTTTGTGAAGAAAGGCTGTGAGAGTTGGGCTTGTTCAACCTCGAGAAAAGAAGGTTCCAGGGAGATGTTATTGCAACCTTTCAGTACTTAAAGGGGGCCTATAAGAAAGATGGAGAGAGGCCAGGACCTGTAATGACAGGACAAGGGGCAACATTTTTAAACTAAAAGGTGGTAGATTTAGATTGGCCCTAAGGATGAATTTTTTTACAGTGAGGGTGGTGAAACACTGGAAGAGATTGCCTGGAGAAGTTGTGGATGCTCTATCATTGGAAGTGTTCAAGGTCAGGTTGGGCGGGGCATTGAGCAAGCTGGTCTAGTGAAAGATGTCACTGTCTTTGGCAGAAGGGTTGGACTAGATAATCTTCAAAGACCCCTTCAAACCCAAACCATTCTATGATTCCATGATTATACAATACTATGATTCTATGTTGCATAAAGCACATTGAAATTTAAATATTTTCTTGCTGTTTCACTAGAGGTGCTAGTAGATATGAGGAAGATACACAAAAGGCAAAACAAAACAAAATAAAACAAAAAAATCACTATATTCGTATTTCATCCTGTTTATTGTTCTTACATGGTAGCTGATTTTATTCAAGTGAAGCAACACCACTGCCTGCTCCTTAAACTTTTGAATTCTGCTGGAAAGAAGCATCCCCCCAAAGAAGAATTCTGTTGTGGAGCCCTTTATTTGCCTAAATGGAGTTGGTTTTCACCATTTTTAGGGTTTTTTTCCAGTGACTTTTTGTAGTGTCAGAACCAGTTTATCTTAGTGGTCGAGATTATGAAACACATTGTTGACTGGTATGTGCTGAAAACAAAACTTTAAAAGAGTTAAAATGTGAATTTTTCATCTACTAGTGCATGGATTACCCAAACCTTAAGTCCATCAGACTATGTGCTACACAATGTGATCTATACCCACAATGCTAGGTAGTTGCAAAAATAATGCAGTTATCACAGGATCACAGGACAATTCAGGCTGGCAGGGACCTAGGGAGGTCTCCAACCCCAGCCCCTGCCCAGAGCTGTCTGCATGGGGAAAAGGCTTCTTTTTATCTCCAGCCTGAGCCTCCCATGATTCAACTTGTGCTGCCATCTCTTGCCCTCCCACCATACACTGCTGTGAAAAGCTCAACTGTGTTTTCTCCATCCCCTCCCATCCCCTCCTGTCAGTGCTGGGGATACTGTTGGGTGCCTCAGAAGCCATTCCTTCTCCTGGTTGAACCAGCCTCAGTCCCACAGTCTCTCCTTGCAGGACAAGGTCTCCAACCCCACATGTTTATATGTATTGCATACATTGTGTATCTTCTGTATAGTATATGTCTACCAAATTCTTCAGGCTTCCTTGAGTGAAACATCCTATTTCTTAAGCCAAACTGTCTTTTGGGGCAGGAAGAAAACTCAAGCAGAGTTTTAGTTTTCAAGACCATTGGGCATAAGACTACGGTTGAGAAAATGCCCAGCACAGATAACATGCTACACAAGATGAGCAATAACTACCTCTGCAAAGGTTTACTTAGGCCCTGCTTTAGGTGGTTCATTGTGCTCTGCTTGGTACTGTTTCAAATGATATTAAACTCCAGAGTGAATTTGTGTAAGATGCAAAAGAAAGGCCCAAGATCTTGAAAGCAGGACTTCATAAGATTTCATTCTACACAGAGCTATAAGAGAAAAGGCTTCACTGGTCAAAATTATTTGGGATCAAATGGAAGATTTAGTTTGATCTGAAACTAAATCAGTCTCTTCTGGATGCATATTTAGAAACCCTTGTTTAAAAATTAAATGTAGCTTAAATTAAAAAATTTTGGATGAAACATCTAGAGTTTTCACTTGATTACAAACTCCATGTTTATAATGAAAGTTCTTTGTCTGAACAAGTGTTTGCAACCCTAATGTGCATGTCCTGGTGTTAACATTTTGTAAAGATGAATTCTAATTTCTGTGATTTTTGTATTATTTAAATGTCTTTTAAGTGTAATATTACTTATATTACAAAACAATCACAGCTAGGATTTCATTTAAATGCAATATCAGTAAAAGTTCTGATAGGAAGTCAAACTTTCTCTGACAGCGATTTAAAGGTTTGTTCTCTTCCATAGAAAGACTGCAATTCAAGATCCTCGAATAGGAAGACACTTCAGTATATCTTTAAGCATGAAAGTATTCCCAGTGACTTCAAGATGAGTGTTATTTCCTCCCTCAAAGACACACAGGGACTTAAATTATTTACTGGTTCAGAATCTAAACAGAGCCACTTAAACTTGTTCTATCAGATATTAAAAAATGCAAAATTTTCTTATTTGCAAAATACTCTGTCAAGGACTGTGAGCAGAAACTGGTAAAAAAGAGATCATAAGTCTCCAAGTAACTTCTTTCCTAAGAATACTAAATTGCAGTGTAGCACATTGGAGACATTACATTTACAGTAAGTAAACCAAACCTGCACCAGTATTATTAGTTTCTGACTCTTAGTCAGAAGGAGACTCAGTGAGGCACTCTGTTAGTCATTATAAACACAGTATTTAGCAACCTAGAAATTTTAAGGAAAAGTAATTTCATATCTGTTAACAGAAATTATATTAGACTTATATCTCCTAATCAAATAATGGATTTTCTTTTAAATTATATTAAAAGGATCTATAATCATGGTTTCATGGACCATACACAAAATAGCCTTCATTGTATCTTTCTAATTAATTTCTCTTATTAAATGAAGTTCAAAGTAGATGCCCCCCTTCCTTCTGTCTCCTGTTGATCTTTGAGGAATAATTTATATGCAGGTGATCACTTTATGGTAAATTATACAGATACTTTTACAGTGCCTTTTGAATTATGTGGTGCATGTTTATGGTTTATAATAAATAATTTATTTTCTATCTATTCATCCAGAAACTTCCTTGCTATTTCATTATTAAAGGAAGGTGTGGAGGAGGAGAAACTACCTTTAATATTTTCATTTTTGGGGGAAAAAAAAAAAAAAGTCAGTTTTTACCAAAATATATTGCAGAAGTGTTATGAAGAACAAGTGATTAGGCACAAGAAATACTAAATAACTCTTTATTTCCTCTGGATTCCCTTCTTTTCTTTGCATTTAGTGAGACATACAAGTGTCAATACCGAGAAGCAGCATACAACATGATTGTTGTTTTGTTCTCCTTTGACAAAAAAGTTGACTGCTTTCTACTTTCCAGTGTATATCAGGCATTCTGAGTGTATCTGTCACCCTCAAACAAACACGCTTCTGCAGTGAGATTCTTAAATCACAAAGAAACCTGTGTGCACGTGTGTAACTCTGTATCTTCAAATTAATTACTATGGAGACTAAACTGAGATTAATAGAAAGACTTTGCAAAGATAAGAATTACAGGGATTGTTGAAACAAACCATTGATTGTTCCTGGTTTTCAGGGTAGAAACTTATTTCAAATGTGGGAAGAAGTTTAATAGAAGAAACAGAATAGGAGAGGAGAGAAATAGGCAGTAATATAGTGCATGAATTGAGAGGAAGAAGCTGAAACTAAGATAAAGAAGACCTTGTTGTAAGACCTTGAGGATAAAATTGAAGTTTTGAAGTTGATACACATGTGTATACATATTCAAATGATGAAATTAATCTACTTACCTAATTAGAAATGTTGGAAGGACAAAAGATGAAAAGAGTAATAGCAAGGCTTAAAAAAAGGAGATGTTTCAGTTACTCAGGAAATAATTTCAAACTTCTCAGTACAAAGCACTTAGCATGCAAACACACACATTCATCCGTGTATGTCTTTTTGTGGGTCCAACTACCAGTGAAAAATGTCTACAAAGGAAATATGTGACACATACGGTGGTCACATCAATTATTTGTATCCATTTGCATTCCCAGTAGGAAACTTTTTTCCATCAGTGTTCTTTTCCTGCAAAATAAATAAATAAGTAAATAAATATTAAAAAAACCAAAAAAATCCAAAACAAAACAAAACCCTTGCTTTTTGTGCAAAGATGCAGCAGAAACTGGTAATAATCCTGTTCTTAGAGGCTTATGAGTTCAGTCTTACTGTGAGATGTGAATATGAAATTACATTTTGGAGACATTTTTTGAACATGATTTCTTTAAAACCAAGTTGAAAAGCCTTTAAACCAGAGTTATATAGGAAAGGTTCTTTGCTTATTTAATATGGATGTAACTATACTTTTTCTAACAACTAGAAGGTAGTAGCTGAAAACTGTCTTTAAAACAAACAAATAAACAAGCAAACAAAATACCCCATAATTTTCGCTAAAATGTGTGCATAAAGCTTTACCCAGAAGCAATATAAAGGGTAAAGCACAATGTATTTCCTGCATTCGTTACCAGTCCACACTGATAGGAAGAGCAAGAGCCCTGAGGTCTTGCAGGAATCTATGTTTACAGTGTAGATCAGTGCAGTACTACTGCCAAATCATTAAGCCACCTTCAAACAAAAGTTCTAGCTGAGACAGGTGTTAGCACAGTGGGTACTGAGGAGAAAAGAGGGAGTGTTGGATGCTGTAAAAGACAAATACTTTACAACTCAAATTAAGAGCGGACTACTACAGACCTCCCTACAGCTGAGCAAGGCTGATGCCAGCCATTGATTTAATGCTTGCACACACCAACTCTCACTAATTCAAAGAAGCAAGGTCATTTTAATTCACTTTGTCTGTTTTTTCTATTAAAGCAGCAAATGCTCACAGGAAGTCTGAAAGAATGTTAAGTATTGTGGTTACATTTTAGCCTTTCTGCAACAATTGGAGGACAGATTTCCTAGTAGAACAGATGTTACACACAAGTTCTTCGACTTATGAAGCCATTGACATAATTACAAAATTGATTAAGTAACGATTTGTCAATAATACACTAAGTCATGAAAATAGATTAGTTTGTTCATTTTTGTCAGCTAAACTCCTGGTCTTTAGAATCAAAGATCCTCTGTCATTCTGTTACACATTTTCTTAAGAATATATGTGGATAAATTTGATTTTTCAGAAAAGGAGAGACTAATGGTATTGACAGGACTCAGGTTTCACTGTGCTTTCCTGTCCAAAGTATTTCTATTCTTGTTGAAGCCTCCATCTTCCCCCACAGATATGTTGGAGCAATCCATTGATATATGGAGTCTATATATACCTAAATTACTATCTGCGAATGTAAGTAGGACGAAATGGAGGACAACTTTTAAAAGAATTGGAATGTGTTCTTAAACCAAAATTTCTGTTTTCCTATTTTATGGTGTGAAATCATCAGCAAGGGGCGAAGTAGCACACCATAAGTTCAGTTTTCTGAAGTGTGATGCAGCACTAAAACGCAACATTATAGGGATTAATCAAGCACTGGTACGGTTACGGAGTGCCTGACATAAGAGCACTTTTTTATCTCTAAAATATCTATGATACATGTTCTGATCTTCTCCAGATGTCCTTAATTGCATTGCATTATGCCCCGAAAGGGGTGGATTTGTTTTCCAGCCCTATATCCACATGAGGATCACAGAAGGCCACAACTAATTTATGTTTGGAATCCACATAGAATTTTAACACTGAACTAAAAGGCTAAAAAGGAAAGACCAATTCAGGAGATTTCTTTACCTCCTGCCTCCTTATCTAGGATTTCACCTTTAGAAAACATACAAAGAAAGGTAGTAAGGATGTTAAACAGGACATTTGGAGTGAATTATTACAGTATTTCCTGGGCCAGATTCTGCTCTTCTTTACAGAAATTTATTATCCATGAATCCACAGATAAATAGAAATCCAGTTCATTGCATGGTTGTAAATGGTTAGCAGGAACTGGATCATGGAACAAGGAACGTAAGGGTACCTTCAAAGGCAGTGTCATGGTTTAACCTCAGTCAACAACGAAACGCCACGCAGCCGCTCACTCACTCCCCCCCGGTGGGATGGGGGAGAGAATCAGAAGAGTAAAAGTGAGGAAACTCCTGGGTTGAGATAAAGACAGTTTAATAGGCAAAGCAAAAGCCACGCGCACAAGCAAAGCAAAAGAAGGAATTCATTCACTACTTCCCATGGGCAGGCAGGTGTTCAGCCATCCCCAGGAAAGCAGGACTCTATCACGTATAATGGTTACTTGGGAAGATAAACATCATAACTCCAAATGTCCCCCCTTCCTTCTTCTTCCCCCAGCTTTATATACTGAGCATGATGTCATATGGTGTGGAATATCCCTTTGGTCAGTTTGGGTCAGCTGTCGTGGCTGTGTCCCCTCCCAGCTTCTTGTGCTCCCAGCAGAGCATGGGAAGCTGAAAAAGTCCTTGACTACTGTAAGCACTACTTAGCAACAACTAAAACATCTCCACATTATCAGCACTGTTTTCAGCATAGATCCAAAACACAGCCCCACACTAGTTACTATGAAAAAAAAATTAACTCTATCCCAGCTGAAACCAGGACAGGCAGCAATATGGAAATGCATACATACAAATCACATCATGCTTCGGATTCAGTGCCACAAATGTAGTCAACATTCCTCTTCCTCCAGGCTTAGGAGCACAATGGCTCACGTTGTTTCTAGATCAGTGCATATGCTTTAGTTTTACACTGTATTTGTAGGTCTGTAATTTTTTTTTTTTTTATTTTTATTAGAATGTGGAAGAACACAGTTAGGACATGTCCGAGAGAATTTTCATCTTGTAGAGAAGAGCAGCTCCCCTACAGAGTAGGTAGAGGGATATTACTTGAACTGTTAGAAGAGAGGAGAAAAGATACATCCATGAAAATATAACAGCCCTTGCCTCCATAACAATATAGAGAAAAAAGTATTGTAAAAAAGACCCGTCAACCTAGGTCAGAAACTTGCTTATTTTGGCTGGCAACAGGGCACTAACATAAGTTTTTTAGCTACATATTTTTATTATCTGAATGTGAAAATCATGTCCCTGTAGAAATGGATCTAAACACTTTTTGTGGAATCTTTGTTATTATTCAAGCTGGAAAATTCAAGTTTTATATGTTGAGTTTGGCAGATTGTAATACTCAAACTACTTCTGATATGTTAAGGAAGACCAGGAACAGTAGCTGGCATGACACCACCAGGCAAAATTAATGCTGCGTATGGAAAAACATTTAAGTTTTAAAGAGGGAGGTCAGAAGCGAAGTCCACAAAGGCATTTGTGAAAAGACCCTAATAATGTTTCCAAGACTCTTTCAGATGATGTAGCTACTAATAATTGCTACTTGCTGATCACACTAGTTAAGAAGATTTTTTAGACAAATAAACTAAACTCTTCCCAAGAAAGGAGGTATATGGAAACTTCCTCCTCAAAACCAACTCTGCTCCCCAAACTAATTTCTGAAACCTGAAGTTTGGATACCATGGACTCACATAGATTCAGAAATCATTACAAGGGGAATTCTGCATAAGAATTTTGAAGGAAGCACCTGTAAACTTCAGCAATCACTCTGTGATAGGAAATTCAATATCCAATTACCAAAAATTTCAGCAATTTTTAAACCAAACAGAACAGACCTCTATGAAATTACCTGCAGATAACACACATCTGATATTAATCTACAGCATGTTTCTTGAAAAGGCTTTTCACAGTTTGTCTTTTGGCTATCACAAAATTTTTAGTTCCTGTCTTGCAGAGCCAGTGGTCTGAGTGTCCTTATATTTCTGCAGTCTAACACACTTAGGCTTATGCTGTCAGTATAGTGTAAATAATTGAATACAAGAATGATAAATGGTGGAAGCTGAAATACGTAAGTGAAAAATGTCAAGTCAGTTTATGCCTTTTTCTGTTTATTTTCTATAAAAAATTACTGGCACCACCTATCTTCACCATTTCAAGCCACATCTTTGCGAGTTTGATACAAACCACATACAGACCAAGTACAATTAGGAAACACACTGTCCAGTTACTCAGTGAACCACAGTTAGACTACAGACAATAAATCCTTTCTTTATTCTTGAAAAATTAGAATATAATAGAATAGAATAGAATAGAATAGAATAGAATAGAATAGAATAGAATAGAACAGAATATTTCTACAAGGATTGTTTCCCACCTTGTATTTATGGAGTTGATTATGCCTGAAGGTATCGTTATTCACCTTCATCCTTACTGGAATTCATTCAGTATTTTCCAACCTACTAATTTTCTGCCATCCTTTCAAATTTCATCATACTTGAAACCCTTTCCTGCTTAGTGTTACCTGCATATTTAGGAATTGTATTCTTTACCATTCAGCTTGTTGATGAAAATACCAAGTATTATTAGACACATGGAAGATCAAATTTCCTTTTTGACATCAAACCATTAATTATGATTCTCTTGTATTGTCTTTTTCAACACTTTTCATGGAGGCCATATTTTTCTTTCTTGCCTATAAAACATATGACACAGTGTCAGAATGATTAGCAAACAATAAATACATGACATCTACTGCTTCTATTTAGTCTAGAAAGGCTGACAATTTGTCATACTCTTAATTCAGTTTTATTCCACCATGTTTGCTTTTAAGTAATTCTCAGTTACTACATTGCCTTGCCTGTTGTCTTCTAATTATTTTCAAATAGTTCAAAATTTTGCTCCAACTTTTTTCTAGAAACAAAAGTTAGACTGAATGTACTGTAACACTAGTGCTGTCCTTTGTGAGAAAGAAGCTAGCTAGAAGTTCCAAGATTACTTCAGCTAATTCTTTGAGAAAATTTTGGAGTTCCTAAACCCAGTCAATACAAAAATTTCTCCAACTACTCTAGAAACTCTTCACCATCACTACTGGTAGCACTTGCATAAGCCTCCTGATTATATTTGAATGTTTTGGCCTATAAATAAGTGTAATCATTAGTAGTACCAAGACACAGCATTTGTTATCAACTACACAGGCATCAGGACTCTAGATGTTATCTGAACTTGCCTTGAACTGCAGAGAGTCCTCTTTTAATTTGTTCAGCTGAAACAACAACTGTAACAGCCATGTGACTACTAAATATTTGTGTGGTCACATTTTCTGTTATTCATTTATCTTTAGGATTCCCATAGCTATAGATGCATATAGAAAAAAAAATGGGTTTTAATCATATTAGAAATACCACAAAAGAACCCTTGTGCATGGAGCAAGAATCCCTCACGCCCAAAGACAATATTGGCCTATGAGTGAAAAATGCTGATGACTTACTGTAAACCTCCCCGCTTCAAACCATGGTCATAAACATAAAGATCACATTGGCAGTAAAAGAGTGAGGACAGGTCATGCTACACTCACTAGGAAGTGTGTGTTAGCAGTTGTAACTACTCTTCATGACACTTCTTCTGTAAGACTCTTCTTGTTTTTTTCTGTAAGCATCACATCTGGGAAAACAGTAATACTTTGATTAGACTGTTATGATTCCATTTTGGATAAAAATAAATTTTTGGCTTTGTGTAGAAAGTGTGTTTCTTTCTGAAAAAGTTGCAGTTGAACAGATCAGTGGAGAATACAGGTAACAAGATTTCTTTTTAAATTGTTGAGAAAGTGAATACGTGTGGCATTTTTGAGAGCAGACTTCTGCAAAAGCCTTTTTTGAGCATTAGCTATGGCAATCAAAAACCAAGAACGCTGGTAAGATGTATGTGTTCATAAGGTCCTTCTTTACTGATTAACATATTAAAACCTTCCCAGTTCATCTGTTTCTATGAACATATTTATAGAATCATTTCTTATTAGTAAGATTAATCACAGATATTTCATTTTATATGTTGGCATTTCAGATTTTATCCCTACATGCTAATGCTCCTGGTTGATATAACTGTACTGGAGGTAGCACTGTGCTGACAGAAGCAGATTTTGGACAGCAGAAATGGATTAATATCACTCCATAAATATCTGATAGGTCATATGAGAAATAAAGAATAGCTTAGGACAGGCTGTGATCTATTTAAGAAACCTTGCTTATATCCTCATATTTTAGAATTCCTCTTCTTAAGTGTTAGTGTTAAATTTTACAATGAGTAGTACTTTATCAGTAGTAACTGGTAAAGAGCTAATCATCTTCTAGTGTAACTTGCAACTTAACCTCCAACTTCAAGGTATGTTTTCTCCTTTCCCCTGCACTTGGTAGCAGCAATAGACAATAAAGAGAGAAAATACTTCTGCATTAGTACATTCTGTCACTCAGTGTTTATAAATGCTATTTCTTACCTGCTACTTAAGATTGGCAACATGACACTTACAGGATGGAGAGAATCACAGTGATCTCATTATCCCTTTTGTCTCAATAAAAATCCTGTGGAATACAGAACTTTATTCTCATTTCATAGTCTTCTACTGATTCTGTCAGAAACTTGCCTTAGTTATAAACTAGAGTATTCTGGAAAGATCTATTTAAAAAAATCTTTAATTCTACTTTAAAGCAAAGCAGTTCTTACAGATTGTGCACTAGTGACTTACGCAATGTAATTACAGACTGCCTTCCCCACCGCCTTTGTTTCTTTGTTACACTTAATATTTTAAATACAGCGTTTTTTCATGGCTTTATTTAACGCCGGTGGAATATTATTCTGCTCATACAAATAAATAGTAACATAATTATCCAGAGCTTTGTAATAAAATCAATAAAAACATTGGAAAAAAAGAGAAAAAGATAGCGAGAACAATGCTATCATTTAACTAGCAATGCCCAAACCATGTGAATAAGAATAGTTAATATTCTGAAATGCCCTTTAAATATATTTATTATTCCCACATGTTTGTAAATAAATATGCCAGTTCCTTCAAATACTAGTATAGGCCTTGCAGAATCTACTGGTTTTAATTTACAGGTATGATTAGGATTATGGAAGACTAATACTCGCTTGATGCTACTTTCTTGAGCAGTCCCATTAGCTATAAGGAGAATATTATATGTAATAAAATTAATACTTGTATCTGAAGATTAGAGCAATTTTTTGTTAATATAAGATCATACCTTTTGTAGTGTTTTAACTTCTTTTAAGACAAGGCATAGAGGGAAAGGGGACAAAATATATCTCTTTGATAACTGAGTCTATCTGAAAAAAAAAAGTTATAGAACCTTCCCAGATTCTTGTTTTCAGAGATTTTTCAATCTACTTTGGGGAGTATCTTTAACTAAATCCAAGACAAGCAAACTATCAAGGAATAGCAAGGCACAGAAGATGGTCTTTACCCATTTACAGCTAGAGTATCTGTTCATCCATACTGTAGAATGGAAAGCACCCATTGTGCTCGAGGGTGGTCTTTAGCACAATGCATTCAGTGCTGGGTGTACTGAAAACATCCTTCTTTTGTCTCTGTGTGTGTGTGTGTGTGTGTAGGTGTGTAAATACAGCATTTAACACTTTCTCTGCAGTAGCTTTACAACTCATTTGACTATGGCCAAAATACAGACATAATACTCCATTGCTACAAAGATATAGCAGAATTTAAAGTTTCCCTTCCTGGCAGTGGTGGTTTGTGCCCATTTGGTTCTTTCAGTCATATAGAGATAAGACAGAGAAAAGAGCTCCAGAAAGAGGAAAGAGGTGGTGTGGTCCATTTCAGTCTCATGAGTGTAATCTGTTTTTTTCTCCTGTTCAGTTTAAGACCTTTCTTTCTGAATATCAGCAAATATTTTATTCTCACTATGCTAAAAGTATGTTTTTCTTACTCTTGGTTTTTTTCTTAATAAGTCAAATAAATGGCAACAATTTCTCCCACATTGTCTACCTGGTTAAAAACTTCACCTTTGAAGTATCTCTTCTACAGAGTGATAACATGGTAGCAAAACATATGCGTCTGTGAATAAACATACATGCTCACACATGCAGAGGTATGTTATTGCAGGTTTAGTGATCTGCACTGAAGACAGGTTTGTGAAAAGCTTGAATTTACGTTAGTAACCAATGAGACCCTTATATAGACTTTTTCCATTGCTCTCAAGTTGCAAAATTCTGTGAAAAAAAGCTTTGATATCTCATGCCCTTAAATGCAGTCACACAGATAACCTGAGTCAGCATTAGGGTCTAGTTTTCCCAGCTGCACATTTCCCGAAGTTAAAGTACCGTACATCATGCATGGACTTTAGCAGCATAGTGAGATTCTCTGATATAACTTTTGAGGGTATAAAGGTACAACAATCAATTAAATTGCTGTAGGTTACCAGTGTCATATGTATTTGTCACCTACAGAAACAAAATCTCATCTAGAAACAATTAGCAACCTAACAGTTTCTATAGAATATCAACATCTCAAATCTATAGCATGTTTCCACTGGGAATCATGGGTTGGCCATTTTTCTAGTTTCATCAAAAAACCTGTCTGCACACCTTCTATCAGTTAAGGCTTAATATACTAAGAACTACAGTGACATGACTAGCACCAGTCCCTCTGGCACTATCTTTAATAACTTTTATATTTCTATGGTGCTGACACCCCCATCAGCCCAGAACATTCTTTTCCTTTCTTCTTGTTTCTTGGCTCTATATATTAAGTGTCTGGCTTCAGTTGGCAACACAAAAACAAAATATGCACCCAGACAGATGAAAATGGGCCAGTTTTTTCTTTGGGATGGAGTACTGTTTTAGAACAATATTTTGCTTTCCCCTGACAGTGCCTTGAAAGCACTAGAAAGTATGTTTGTACCTTCTCTACTAAAATCCTATACACCTATAGCTTTAAATATAAAGTACACTGATTAATATAATTTTTTTTAGAAAAAGAATGTTTTGTCACTCCATGCAAATATATATATCTGCTCCACAATAAGCATCACTTCATAGAAGCTCTGTAAGTAACAATAAGGTTTTGAAGTGAATCGGGTAAAATATTCAGACTGGCATTTTATCTTTTGTTTGGGTGAATGAGAAACTTGAAGACAATTAGCGTTGAAAGATAATTACCTCTTACCTAGAGAATTATTGATCTGACAGTCCTATCTTTTAGGACCATGCATCATATTTAAAACGAAATGTGTTGTCCAGCACCTACAAGTAATCAATTAACGTAAATTATCTACAATACATTAGTAGTGCACACTTTCCAAGGGAAGATATTTAGTTATTTTCCCTGAAGAGCAGAAGTTTTCTGTGTTTATATGAAATCAAAAAGCCAGAAAAGCAAATGATAAAAAAAACTAGAAGTAATAGAAACCTTCTAGAAAATGGTTATCCTCCAAATGAAAAGGTGTTTATAATTTATATTATTACACAGGCTTATCCATATTCTCTTGTTGGTGTTTTTTGTAGCATCTGATTGTCTCACAGTCATTGCTGGAGTCTATCTTTTTCATGATACTTTGTGGTAAAGAATCTCCATTTCACAGAAGGAAAAACAAAACCACAAAGTTAACCAGACCTAGATTTTCAGAAGGATTTTCCTTGTTCTTACTCTAACATTTTTAATATTTTTTCAGGAGACTAGCCCATATGAAATATTTAAACACTAAGTGTAGGAAAGACTCAAACCCAGGACTGTCTCCTTCTTTTACCTGTAGGTGAAGCTTGCCTTCGTCAAAAGTATGTCCTATTTATGAGAGTTGATGAGGTTAAGGTAGGAAATGAGTACTGAGTTGTCCAGCTCTAGCAAGATGCATTTGGGCCAAGTAAGGAAGTTGAACTCCAGAAACCAAAAAGGACTTTAAGGTTGGAAATGGAACCTCTCAATTCTCAAGTGTTGTACATACTGCCCTTCTAGCTTAAGATTTTCTTCCTGATGGAAAACTTAGATTTTACTGGACAAAGGATAAAAATAATTCAAATAATAGAACTTCTGAACTAGTCAATCACTATCACTGTTTATTTAATTTCCAGTTTATAGATTATTTTATTACTTTCATACATATTTTCATATGATTCATTATACATATAATATTTATGTTTTTATATTTTTCCTCAATATCTAAAAATCTGTACTATGTTAATCTCTTACAACAGTTGTACTTTATTCATATTAAGAAAAATTATTCATGCCTTAAGGAAAATTCCTTCAAATACAAATTAACTATATTCAGATTGCAAGTAATCATTGTTAGTGAACTTTGATAAAGAATCAGCAATTGCTAGCAATCTTTCTCATGAAATGGCTAAGGAAATGTTCTCTGTTGTTACTTCAGTTAAACATGTCTACAATTTATGCACAATATTGTCCACATGAGAATAAAATCTATCTGTCTGGAATCTGAGAATATTTATAGCATATTATTAATGATGAACCTAAGGCCAAACAAGCAGAGCATGATGGCAAAATGCTGATGGGAGGCTTCAGGTTGTAACAAGTTCTTAGGGCACCTGGCTACGAGTACAAAGGTTTAGAGCTCCATCTGTGCTCTGGAATCCTACTGCAAGTTGCTTACTCACACAAAAATATATATGTATCATTTAATTCAGGTTGGAAAGTCAAAAGCAACTAGATGTGATACTAGTCACATCATGATCTGAGTGCTGATTTCTACAGACACAGATGTGTCTTCAGTAGACTAGTTCAAGTACTCCATGAGGCAATTAAGCCTTATACCTTGCATGAAAAACACGGATATCTTTTTAGGTTTTTACTTCCACCTTAAGGCTTTATACAGCTACTATACTGAAATACATGGCTATAGTTGTCTCCCTATTGTCTGTAATCACCTTTATTTCAAGAGAGATTAGGTTGGATTTTGTATCAGAAAGAAACGAAATTGATGTTGATATATAATTGAACATTATATAATTGCTAAAATCGAAATTCCCAAATAAATGACTACTGCACAGCATATAAGTCTATTCAAAATCATTAGCATTTGGGAAAAAAAAAAGCCTGTAGTAACTGGAGACATTTTTATGTAGTTTGAAATCAGCAAAAATAAAGAAAGTTTATTTTATCACCATGCTGAGGAAGATTTTATTGAAACATAATCCTGTGTTTTGATAATATAATTAAAGGCAGATACCAGTAAACCTTTGAATTTCAAACCCCTGGTTATACCACATTTAGACGCATATTTTTTTTCCTCTGAGAAACTATAAATGCATTCATGGTTCAATTTAAGTTGTATTTCCTTTTTTTATGATACTGGGAGAAGGAGAAGGGAAAAAAAAATCACAGTAAAGTGTTCCATTTATAAAAGGTAGGTGAAATATGTGTGTTGAAAAAAAAATAAAAAATGGTGTCAGTTTCTGAGAAAACACATTGGTGTGTTTTTTATGCACAGTACTTCCTACTTTTGTTACAAGAGTTGCACAGACATTTCACACTAATCAATAGTGGAGTATTGATCTAAATGATAATATGACCTCCCATCAATAAGGAGTATATTTTGGAACCTATATTTCTGTAAGCCCATGGTTTGGTTTTGGTTTTTTTTGTTATGCTATCATAAAATGTGGAGTCAAGTATTATTATCTGTAACCCTTGTGCTTTATACTGTTACTATTAAATAAGAAGAGGATTGTCTAAAAATAAACATTACAGAATGCAACCTAAATATGCCATCAAGAAACTGTGCCCTAGAGAAGATCTTCAAAGCTCTGTCTGTGTATAATCAAGCTCTTTGTAGAAGGCATTGAAGCTTCCTATTAATATTCTTGTGCAGAAAAAGAAAGTTAACAATTCATTCTCCTTTACATACTACAATATTCTTCTTATGTTAACTGTTTTGTAAATGAAAGCATTTTAAAAACAATTTCCACAATGGATTTATTTGTCAAGCATTTTTGTCAACATTGGTTGATTCATGATCCATGTGATACACAGCCCCCATAAATAATATGTTATGCCCCTAGCTCACTGTAATTGCACTGAAAATTGACTCTGTTGTGGCTGTATATGCTATTGCATTCATAATAGAGAAACTCACAACAATATTATTCTAGGCAGAGCACTTAGGGAAAAAAAAAAAAAAAGAGGAAAGAAAAAGTATGTGGAAACAGACACATTCAAACAGGGACTGAGTAATTCACCAGAGGCTGTAGAAGGAAATGGGACAGAATCATGAACAGAATGGAAGTGTGTTGATTCCCACTACTTCCCACTAACCACTACAACATGATGCCTCACACTTTTGATGGGTGAGACAGTGCAAGATATCTTAGCAAGAAATAGAACAAAGTGGGATACTATTCCTTTATCCCCTATTGTTTAATTAAAAATTGTTTATTCATAATGCATCAAAACCAGGAGATAAATCTTTAACAAAAAGGAGTCTTAAAATATACTGAAAAGTCTTTCAGGTATTGTAAACGTCTCTTGTTTGTTAACTTTCCTGAAAGTCTCCTCCTGAGGAGTTAAGTGATATCTGTTATGCTCAGGGGATTACCTCTATACTGTAAAACAACTTTGAGTAGCATTATAAGGAATTACCTAATGTAATAGAAGAATATATATCAAAGTCTCGAAGTCTTCAGAAAAAATGAGTGTTCATAGTTTAGTTAATATTGAGGAAAGGGGCACAGAAATAAATTTAGGGAAGAGGAGAAAAAGCAAAGAAAGATAGATACATGAGGAGGAAACAGAGACCTTAACCAAAACAAATGAAAAAGAAGAAAAAAAACAAAGAGACTGAAAGACAACCTGATCAAGGAAGAAGTCTAAGAAATGATAAATAGAACTAACATGAAGAAAAAAATGTGATGTGAAAAATAACTTGAGGACAAGGTAAGGTTATTTAATACATGGTCATAAACTTTTCAACTTGCTGCAGCTACATGGCATGATACAAATTTACTTTACACCACATGTTTACAGCACTGCTTAATAATACTTGCACAATGCAAATAATTGTTGCATATAGCTACTGTATGAGAAAACTCTCAGTCCCATACTACCAACACTTTTTAGACGGCAGCTTATTTAGAAAATGGCATCAAAGTGATGTGATTTTGTGTGGTCTGGTTAGAAAATTTGGTTATTGAATAAAAGATCACCAAAATTTCCACTGAAAACAATGAATACTGAGTAAAGACAAATCAATTTTCATTGAAAGGTAGCCTTCAGTTATGGAGGAGAGGAGAACATATATTTCATAACATAATTCTACAGCAAACCAGACCAGCCTCATGAGTAAAAAAACCAAAAAATCAGAAGTCTTTCCATTGACAAGTTACACAATACTGCTGTGACAACTTAAGACAGCACTATTTCATTCCTTTATTTCCTTCTTCCTGGTATATTTCTATACTACTTGGTAGTAACTAACATTTACAGATCTTTCTTTCTCCTAATAGAGCCAGAGGCAAAACAGCAGGAGGGAAGACTTCCCTTGAGAGCATAGTCCAACAAAAACCATCACAGACAGGTAGAACTCAGACCTTGTGAACTTTGTGCCACTTAGCAGTACTATACATCGTTTCTTTTCACCTTTCAGATGATGAGATATCTGGCTTTATTAGATGCAGTTAATAGGTATGTCACTCTTAAAACCCATTGAAATTTCCTGGACAACATCTACAGTACTGTGAATGCAGACTAACAACTGATTTCTTTACTTTGTTTTCATGAAGTTTTATGAACTATAAATTTGAAAAGAAAACTGAAATAATTAAAACAGACAAATAAAAAAAAAAAGAAAAAAATAGAAGAAACTAAAAAAAAAGATTGCTTCTGGTACTTCTTAAGACATTCTCAGCCGGAATCCAGATCAACAAAGCTAAGTTGCCTGTCATTCCTATCTGTCAACACTAAACACTTTTAAACACATTTGGAAGCAATAAGCATAAGACGGGAACATCTGTCCAAACTGCCCTCAAACCCTGTCTGAGTCTTAGCAGTTCCTCTACTGCTAAATCATTTTTCATTTTGACTCTGCTTTCCAGGAAGGCAGCCCTGGAACAGGATCTAACAAGCTACTTCCTTGTCACCTCTGAGCTACAGCTCGTTGATTAAAATGGTCTATAGCCTCCTCCTTTCTCTCATCCTCCTTCCCACACAATCTTTCAAATAACCCTAGGAAAAACCTAAAGAAAGCTGAATGGGTGCAGTGCTGTCTGAGGGAGACTTGAACCCTAAACCCTAGAAGAGGCTTAGAAGGACTAAATTTTCATTGTAGCTTGCATGATTCTGCACTGGAATAAAATAAGTCCTGTAAGGATGTCTAGAATTGAATCTTGAAACTGCTGTTATTTCCTTGTGTATTGCATTATGGCTAATCCACTTGCTTTGGAGGGACAATGTCAGAGACACCTCAGCAACTTTTCTCTTTGGAAGTTCCCATTACTGCCATGAATTTGTCTTGAAAGGAAAGAATGCATGTAGATAAAGAGGGTGACACTGCAACCATTGCTGACACTGTAAGCAGGGGCAAAAGGATGACATATATAAATGTTATATTGTAAATTTAAAGTTGAAATTTTGAAAGCTAGCTCATCCACAGTATAAGCTCTAAAAACAGAAATTAAAGACAGCAAAACATAGGCTTAAAGCTGCACATCCAAATGTGTTTAAATTCTTACTTATTTTGTACATTTGGCCATTACAAATATATGTTTCTTTGTATCATTTAGATTGGCTCTAGCACGTTAAATACTGAAATTCAGGTAAGATTAAACTACACAAAAAACTTTTTATTCCACAGAAAGAATACAGAGACAGAAATAATTTCTGCTTAGATACTTTATTTCTGTTTATTAATCAGTATTGTAGTCTCCTGTATTCGGAAGAGTTTGAAAATATATCAAATCAAAACACAAGAACAAGAGAATAAAATGTTGATTGTCAAGGAGATGTAAACAAATAAGTAGATATAGTTTTATAACAGTTTCCATATTGTGAATATCTGAGAGTTGTTTAGATGTGATTCAACCAGGCTTCCATGTGCAGAAGGTGGTACAGGCACACAAAATTTTTCTGTAAGAGTAAGAAGGCCATGAAAGAAGTCCTGAAATAGCACTATTAATCCTGAAGACTTCACAAAGATGAAGAAAGGTATTTTGCCTAAATCCCAAACCACTATTGTTTTTCACTGATGACAAATGCAGGCAGAAGAAAGACAGCCTTATGTCTGCATTGCACTCTTATTCATAATTTAGTTCCAGAATATGGGGGCACTAAAAGTCCTCCCCACTTGTCCAGTGACATCAAACAGGAGTCTGAGATACTGAGTAGCTTGCAGAATCAGGCAAATGTCTTCATAAGTTAAGATAACAGTCGAAGCCACATGCTGAAGGTAAAATGTGTTTCTTTATTGCAAGGTCTCACTCAGCCCTCAATCTCAGTTTTAGTTTCATTCATAGGTAAACTATCTGCATTGAATAAATAAATGTGTGATAAATGTCTCAAGAAGAAACCATGTCAGTCTTCTAAGAGCCCAGGCACCACTACCCCCATAGATGTAATTCACTTCCAGGTGTCATGAGACAGATTTCCAGAAACCTATTTTGGTAGGAAGCTTCTGGATGAGAATTTGAGAACACAGCTGTTGTTGCTGCCAGTCCAGCTGCCACTTTTGCATATACTCCCATGAACCACAGGAGGCTCACAAGTGTAGGTTTTGCAGCCAATGATCCACAGACAGATTGTTGGCATTTTTGCAGCTACAGGCAGAGGGAACACATGTAGGAATACAACAAAGGTTATAATTACTTAGGCATACACAGGATTTTCAGACCTGTACGAGAATGTAAGCAGAATTTCCCTGCTATTTACTTTGTGCAAAAGTACACTTCCTCACTAGACTCACACAAAACATACAGAGCTCAGACAGACTCTGGTCTCTACAACCCCTAGCTTCCTCCTGCATCTTTTCCAGAGGACTACTGTTTAGACATTGACAACACGTCATATGTTGACCACAAAGGAGAAGACTGAAAGCCTGAAGTTATATTACACAGATCCAGTTAATAAGAGGAGAATAATACCCTGTGTTAACATCACTTGTAATCATATAAAACATTTTCTTTTTATATTTGCATTTGATATTTATGTTTAGGAACCAAGAGATTAAGTTCTATTGTCTACAGAACATCTATGCCATAGCCAGTGACAAATGGTGACCTATCTTTACAGCTTAGGTGAAATCCTGGTAAATGACAGAATTTATAGAGATGACAAAACTCCAACTAACTTGCTATGGACCGATGATGTGCCTTCATCTCTAGACTGGAACATCATTACTATAGAGGAGCAATAAAGATGCTTGAATCAGAAGATGACTGAAAATCAAAATACTAAATATGTTGATTAAATAAACTCCTTAGAAAAACATTAACAGGTTTGAACTCTGCACTGATAGGTCAAGGAAACCTATTGATGCACTTGATCTGTAGTTTGTCTTAATTTCAAATATAATTTAATTACCAACAGTAATATTCTTAGAAAGAATTAATCTTGAAGTATGGGAATGTAGATATCAATCCTACTCTAACTTTTTTGTTTAAAGAACCTAGAGAAAGTGCTTTTATTTCCCTGATATTTTCATAGTCTCAGTCCTGACACTTTCAGAATCTTGCTTGTTATACTTTGTAATACCAGACTGTAGCAGCAACAAAGTATATGAAATCTGACTCACACTCAGATATTGATTAGTGTCTTAGTTATCCATCAAGGATTTAGCATGCTGACTGATGGAAAATGAGATGCAATTGCTTCATATTGATTGTAATAGGCTTTGCATCAACTTCTAATACCAGAGGGATGTGGGCTTTTTGGTCAAAATAGTAAGTTATGGCTTTGTCTGAATAATATGACATGTCTCCCTCAGTTACTGATGGGGGGTTTTAAGAGCATATGTTTATAATAAAGCTTTAAAAATATATTGTAATTTTCTCTTATTAATACAAATGTTTTTCAGGTGATTTTCCACTCTTTTCTGTGTTTTTATTAGCTTCAGACAACATACATTTCATTTAGCACATTTACTAATAATTTTATGTACCTCAAGTTACAGTTTTATGTGTTTGCACATGCATAAATCATGTATATATTATGCTTGCACATGCATGATTTTATGTGTGTTTACAATTACTGGACATCATATACACATTGTAATTCAGTGATGCATACATACATTTGCAGTCCTGTTTATTAGTTACAAACATATGAGTAAATAGTAGAAAAAACAAGGAAATGCAGATTGATCAGTTGATCTCCCTGTCAGAGAACTACAACAATGTCCTGGTTTCAGCTGGGATAGAGTTAATTTTTTTTTCATAGTAACTAGTGTGGGGCTGTGTTTTGGATCTATGCTGAAAACAGTGCTGATAATGTGGAGATGTTTTAGTTGTTGCTAAGTAGTGCTTACAGTAGTCAAGGACTTTTTCTGCTTCCCATGCTCTGCTGAGTGCACAAGAAGCTGGGAGGGGACACAGCCACGACAGCTGACCCAAACTGACCAAAGGGATATTCCATACCATATGACATCATGCTCAGTATATAAAGCTGAGGGAAGAAGAAGGAAGGGGGGACGTTTGGAGTGATGGTGTTTGTCTTCCCAAGTAACAGTTACGCGTGATGGAGCCCTGCTTTCCTGGGGATGGCTGAACACCTGCCTGCCCATGGGAAGTGGTGAATGAATTCCTTCTTTTGCTTTGCTTGTGCGCGTGGCTTTTGCTTTGCCTATTAAACTGTCTTTATCTCAACCCAGGAGTTTCCTCACTTTTACTCTTCTGATTCTCCCCCTTCCCACAGGGGTGGGGGGAGTGAGCGAGCGGCTGTGTGGTGCTTAGTTGCTGACTGGGGCTAAACCACAACAAACAAATAAAATGAAATAAAGACATAAATGAAATGAAAATGAAGAAAGAAAATGTTAAATAAAAGTATGGCTTAAATCTTTAAACCCCCTCCCCATCCAGTACATACTAGACCATTTTTCAAAATGTGCATTAAACTATTTCCTTAGAGAAAAGCTCTTGGATGTGTGTTGCAATTAATCATTTAAGATCTATGAAGAGCAACTGATCTAAGTTACACCAACTACAATACTTTCATTTTCTCAAGTTTTTAAAGTGTATCAAATAATGTAAGTAATGTAAAGAAGTTGTTACTTATTCTACAGGTCCTCCAGTTGGTTCCAATACCTAATATCAAAGACATTTACAGAATATTCTCTGCATTTCTGCAAAGTATATTCTGTAACATGCCAACAACTCTTAGACAGGATTTATGTCAGCCACACAATTTCATCAAGCAGAGCTGCAGGCGAGAGTATTTGTGCTGACAAAAATACCATAAAAATTTTATTATGATGTGATTCAAGGAAATATGTTTTCAAATTTATTTTAAGCTTAAATTGTAAACTTTATTTAGAAATAAAACCACACACAAAAAAAGATTAATTTCAAATGTATGCATGTACCTATGCACGTAGTTTGTCTCTATACAGTTTACCAGGAAAGATTGTGCACAAAATTTGTAAGTCTATGTCCTGGTTTCAGCTGGGATAGAGTTAATTTATGGGGTTATGTTTTGGATTTTTGCTAAAAACAGTGTTGATAATGTGGAGAAGGACTTTTTCAGCTTTCCATGCTCCGCCAGGTGCACAAGAAGCTGGGAGGGGACACAGCTGGGACAGTTGACCCCAAATGACCAAATGGTTATTCCATACCATATGACAGCATGCTCAGCATATAAAGCTGGGGGAAGAAGAAGGAAGGAGGGGACATTTGGAGGGTTGTTGTTTGTCTTCCCAAGTAACTTACTCTTGATGGATCCCTTCTTTCCTGGCGATGGCTGAACACCTGCCTGCCGATGGGAAGTAGCGAATTAATTCCTTAGTTTGTTTTGCTTGCGTGCGTGGTTTTTGCTTAATTTATTAAACTGTCTTTACCTCAGTCCATGAGTTTCCTCACTTTTACTCTTCTGATTGTCTCCCCCATCCCACTGCGGGGAAGTGAGCCAGTGGTTGTGTGGTGCGTTGGTGCTGGCTGGGGCTAAACCATTACAGTCTATATTGATGCTAAAATACTGACTCACAGCTTGTCTGTAGATAAGATACAGTATCTAAACTACACAGACTTCATACACCTCAGTTCCCTCATCTTTAGAAATCTTACCTTCCTTATGCAGTGTTGTGAAGTTGATAAGCACTTGTGACCTTCTGATAAGTTTAAGCATTGTTAAAAGATAAATATTTATAGCTGTGAGACACATACTTTTTCTCCACCTAACAGAGTAATATCAGAATTGAGTTAATAATGTAACAGTAAAAATATGTTTATTAGAATTCTGTTCAGGTAGATTTAAAGTGAAACATTTTTTCTGCAAGTGGAGGTGAAGTATATTTCAAAGCAGTTAGTCCACAGTGAACGGCATAAAAAGGATTACATATCTTAAGACTTGAAAAAGAAATAACATTTGCAACAAGCACCCTCCAAGGCAAAGACCTCTTTTTAATGAATGTGAGTGGGAAAGATACTCTGTAGATTGCTTTTTCTGTAATTTTCAGCTTCTGTATTTTACACTGTGTCACTCATTTGTAACCAGTCAGAACTGCTGCGTGAGACAAAAATAGGGCAGGTATGCTGCTGGTCTATTCTAATGTAGCAATGTCTATGTTTCTATGAAATGAAGAAAGTGAAGAAAAACTTCAAGATACCCTGAAATGTAACTTACATTGATGAAAATGTAACTAGCAAGTCAATAAACTATTCATGAGGGGAACAAAATGGAGTGAAGTTATTTAAAAACAACCACTGGTATGACTTTGAAACACAAACTGGGTATACCAAAAATAATAGTCACATTTTCCTTAACATCACTGGCAGTAGTAGCATGTCTGTCTAACTGCATGCCAAATATCCAAACCAAACTGCACAACCACACAGAGATTAGTGAAGCAAGCAGAATACTCTCCCTCATTCTTTGACTGCCAACATAATTACATTTTCTTTCTGAAAGACCTCAGGTGTTTTTATAAGATTTTGATTGCTAAAACATTTTTTTTCCCCAACTGTTACTCAAAGTATTAAGACAAACACACTTTTTAAGGCACATGGTGTTGTGGTTTAGCCCCGGTCAGCAACTAAGCACCACACAGCCGCTCGCTCACTCCCCACCCTTGTGGGATGGGGGAGAGAATCGGAAGGGCCAAAGTAAGAAAACTCGTGGGTTGAGATAAGAACAGTTTAATAATTAGAATAAAACAGCAATAATACTAATATAATGAAAAGGAAAATAATGAGCGAGAGAGAGATGAAACACTGGAAGAAGAGGGGAAAAAAACCAAAAAAAAACCAAAAATAAACAACAAGTGCTGCAACCGCTCACCACCCGCCGACCGACGCTGCCGGTCCCCGAGCCGCGATCGCTGCCTCCCCCAGCCAATTTCCCCCAGTTAATATACTGGGCATGACGTCACATGATATGGAATACCCTCTGGCCAATTTGAATCAGCTCTCCTGGTTGTATCCCCTCCCCTCCCGGCTTCTTGTGCACCTGGCAGAGCATGGGAAGCTAGAAAGTCCTTGACTAGTGTAAACACTACCCAGCAACAACTAAAACACCAGGGTGTTATCAACATTATTTACATACCAAGTTTAAAACACAGCACTATGCTAGCTACAGTGAAGAAAATCAACTACCCCAGCTAAAACCATGACAGTATCCACCCCTTATTCCATACCGTTTACGTCATGCTCAGGTCTCATACTATCCAATATGACCTCAATAACCACCACCCGCCTCCCCATCCTTTGATGACATACGCAGATATCATTTATCATTCCCGTAGTCTATGGACCATCCCTGTAGAACATCTGTAGAGGGTCCACACATGTCCATTAGGTTCATTCAGTCCATAACTTTGGGCTCCATCTATCGTAACAGTCTTTCAAGGCTGGAGAGATGGTCTGCGTGGTGTTGGATTGTTGCATGCTGAAGCCAGTCTTTGTTCCACCACCGCTACACGTTGCTTGGTTCAATCAAAGTTCATTCTTCATTAATTTTGGAAATTCTTACTCTGATACCATTGATACGGCATATAGCAACCATAGGAGTGATGACATACAATATCATATAGCAATTAACAGCATACCGTTCAGTTCATTGGCTATTTTCACTCAAAATCAAATCCCCTTGAGGCACACATCGAACTCCTCCATCCTCCCGCATTACCCACCAAGTGCACCCAGGTCCTCGAGCAAAAGCAATCCCACGAATGGGTTTGCCTTTGCCTGAGACAGGAATAACCCAGACGGTTTTCCCCAGCATATTTTTTACATGCACTACAGGGACTTTATCCCCTTCCACAGTACGTAAGAGTTCTGACTGGGCAGGCCCAGCTCGATTGGCAGATCCCCTAGTGTTGACTAACCAGGTGGCTTTTGCTAAATGTGTATCCCAGTGTTTGAATGTCCCACCTGCCATTGCTCTCAGTGTAGTCTTTAACAGTCCATTGTATCATTCAATTTTCCCAGAGGCTGGTGCATGATAGGGGATGTGATACACCCGCTCAATGACATGCTCTTTGGCCCAGCTGTCTATGAGGTTATTTCGGAAATGAGTCCTGTTGTCTGACTCAATTCTTTCTGGGGTGCCATGTCGCCATAAAACTTGTTTTTCAAGGCCCAGGATAGTGTTCCGGGCGGTGGCATGGGGCACGGGATATGTTTCCAGCCATCTGGTGGTTGCTTCCACCATTGTAAGTACATGGCGTTTGCCTTAGCGGGTTTGTGGCAGTGTGATATAATCAATCTGCCAGGCCTCCCCATATTTATACTTCAGCCATCGTCCTCCATACCACAGAGGTTTTATCCGCTTGGCTTGCTTGATTGCAGCGCATATTTCACATTCATGGATGACCTGTGCAATAGTGTCCATGGTCAAGTCCACCCCTCGGTCACGAGCCCATCTGTATGTTGCATCTCTTCCTTGATGGCCTGAGGTGTCATGGGCCCACCGAGCTATAAATAGTTCACCTTTATGTTGCCAGTCTAGATCTACTTGAGCCACTTCAATCTTAGCAGCCTGATCCACCTGTTGGTTGTTCTGATGTTCTTCAGTGGCCCGACTCCTGGGAACATGAGCATCCACATGACGTACCTTCACAACCAGGTTCTCCACCCGGGCAGCAATATCTTGCCACAATGCAGCAGCCCAGATGGGTTTGCCTCTGCGCTGCCAGTTGTTCTGCTTCCATTGCTGTAACCACCCCCACAGGGCATTTGCCACCATCCATGAGTCAGTATAAAGATAGAGCACTGGCCATTTCTCTCGTTCAGCAATGTCTAAAGCCAGCTGGATGGCTTTTACTTCTGCAAACTGACTCAATTCACCTTCTCCTTCAGCAGTTTCTGCGACTTGCCGTATAGGACTCCATACAGCAGCCTTCCATCTCCGATGCTTTCCCACCAGACGACAAGACCCGTCAGTGAACAGGGCATATTGCTTCTCATTTTCTGGCAGTTTGTTATACAGTGGGGCCTCTTCAGCAGGTTTCACCTCCTCCTCCAGTGATATTCCAAAATCTTTGCCTTCTGGCCAGTCCATAATCACTTCCAAGATTTCTGGGTGACTGGGGTTTCCTATTCGAGCCCGTTGGGTGTTCAGTGCGACCCACTTACTCCATGTAGCATCAGTTGCGTGATGTGTAGAGGGGACCCTCCCTTTGAACATCCAGCCCAGCACTGGCAGTCGAGGTGCCAGGAGGAGCTGTGCTTCAGTACCGATCACTTCTGAAGCAGCTCGAACCCCTTCATATGCTGCCAATATCTCTTTTTCAGTTGGAGTGTAGCGTGCTTCGGACCCCCTGTATCCCCGACTCCAAAACCCTAGGGGCCGACCTCGGGTCTCCCCTGGTGCTTTCTGCCAGAGGCTCCAGGTAGGGCCATTCTCCCCGGCTGCAGTGTAGAGCACGTTTTTTACGTCTTGTCCTGCTCGGACTGGCCCAAGGGCTACTGCATGAACTATCTCCTGCTTTATCTGTTCAAAGGCCTGTCGTTGCTCAGGGCCCCATTTGAAATCATTCTTCTTCCGGGTCACTTGATAGAGAGGGCTTACAATCAGACTGTAATTTGGAATGTGCATTCTCCAAAAACCCACAACGCCTAAAAAAGCTTGTGTTTCCTTTTTGCTAGTTGGTGGAGACATGGCAGTTATTTTGTTGATCACATCCATTGGGATCTGCCGACGTCCATCTTGCCATTTTATTCCCAAAAACTGAATCTCCTGTGCAGGTCCCTTCACTTTACTTTGTTTTATGGCAAAACCGGCCTTCAGAAGGATTTGGACTATTTTCTTCCCTTTCTCGAAAACATCTTCTGCTGTGTTGCCCCACACGATGATGTCATCAATGTACTGAAGGTGTTCCGGAGCTCCACCCTGTTCCAGTGCTGTATGGACCAGTCCATGGCAAATGGTAGGGCTGTGTTTCCACCCCTGGGGCAGTCGATTCCAGGTGTACTGGACACCCCTCCAAGTGAAAGCAAACCGTGGCCTGCACTCTGCTGCCAAAGGGATTGAGAAGAATGCATTAGCGATATCAATTGTGGCATACCACTTGGCTGCCTTTGACTCCAGTTCGTATTGAAGTTCTAGCATGTCCGGCACAGCAGCACTCAGTGGCGGAGTGACTTCGTTCAGGCCACGATAGTCTACTGTTAGTCTCCACTCTCCATTAGGCTTCCGCACTGGCCATATGGGACTGTTAAAGGGTGAACGGGTCTTACTGATCACTCCTTGGCTCTCCAGTCGCCGAATGAGCTCATGGATGGGAATCAGGGAGTCTCGGTTGGTGCGGTATTGCCGCCGGTGCACTGTTGTGGTGGCAATTGGCACCTGTTGTTCTTTGACCTTCAGCAACCCCACAACAGAAGCGTCCTTCGAAAGACCGGGCAAAGTAGACAGCTGTTTAATTTCCTCCGTCTCCAAGGCAGCTATACAGAAAGCCCACCTGTACCCTTTTGGGTCCTTGAAATACCCTCTCCTGAGGTAGTCTATGCCAAGGATGCACGGAGCCTCTGGGCCAGTCACAATGGGGTGCTTTTGCCACTCATTCCCAGTTAGGCTCACATCAGCCTCCAATACAGTTAGCTCTTGGGATCCCCCTGTCACTCCAGCAATACAAATGGGTTCTGCCCCTACATAGTTTGATGGCATTAGGGTGCACTGTGCACCGGTGTCCACTAGAGCCTTATACTCCTGTGGGTCAGATGTGCCAGGCCATCGGATCCACACAGTCCAGTAAATCCGGTTGTCCCTTTCCTCCACCTGGCTGGAGGCAGGGCCCCTCTAATTCCAGTTGCGGGTTTCCCACTCCAGATCTTGTGAACGGGAATCAGAAGTCTCTCTATTAAGATCACAGATAGAATCAGCGCTTCTACTCCTCTGTCTGGGGAACTGCCTACTGGAAACTGGAGCAGCAACTCTCCTGGAGGTCGCCCCTTGAGTGGTTGTTTTTCCTTGCAACTCACGTACCCGTGCCTCCAGGGTCGAGGTAGGTTTTCCATCCCACTTCCTCATGTCCTCTCCATGGTCACGCAGGTAAAACCATAGGGTGCCCCGTGGTGTGTATCTTCTCTCTTGAGCAGAAAGACACTTACTCCTAATGGCCGAGATACTGGTCCGTACAGGTAGGGAGTAGGACATATCGTCTTTGAATTGCTGGAACTCCCGGGACATCAATTTCTCCACAGCTGAGACGAGGGAGGAGGAGACATGTGCTTCATAATCCCGGAGTTTATCAATCACATCCCCTACCGTTGGTGCCTCTTCATCTTTCCAGGACATTACTGCCAGGGAGTTTACATGGGATGATGGTGCGCTCCGTACAAACTTCCGCCACATGGGTCGTGTGCACTGGGCTTCATCTGGATCTTTGGATGAATGTTCACTACCCAGGTCACCATAAACCACCTCAAGCACAGCTAATTCTCTCAGGTACTGGATACCTTTCTCCATGGTGGTCCATTTTCCAGGGCGATATAGAACATCTTCCTTGAAGGGATACCTTTCTATCACAGCAGACAGGAGTCGCCTCCAGAGGCTGAGGCCTTGTGTCCCTTTTCCAATTGCTTTGTCAATGCCCCCATCCCTAGAAAGGGATCCCAGTTGTTTGGCTTCCTTACCCTCTAATTCCAGGCTACTGGCCCCGTTATCCCAGCATCGGAGCAGCCAGGTGACAACATGCTCACCTACATGACGGCCGAAATCTTTTCGTATATCTCGCAGCTCACTTAAGGATAGGGATCGGGTAGTTTCCATCTCTTGTACGAGTTCTTCCTCTTCCTTCTCCTCTCCCCGTGATGGTCCTACTTCTCCATCATCCTTTTCTATATGAGTTGACTTTCTCTTTAAAGATTTCTTCTTTTGTATAGGGGCAACTGATACTGGCACGGGTTGATTCTCCGATTCAGCTTCAGTGTCCGTCATGGGTGTTTCAGTGGTCACAGTGCCTGTCATCGGGCTTGGAGCAGCCGCAGTGCCTGTTGTGGGGGTTTGAGTGGCCACAGTGCTTGTCGTTGGGCTTGGAGTAGCGGCAGGGCCTGTTGTTTTCCCTTGGTGGTACTGAATAGTGTTGAACAGGGCTCAGTAGGCATGGGCCAGGCCCCAACACATTGCAGTGATTTGTATCTCTCTGGAATTGCTAGGGTGACAACATACTTCCTCCAAATATTCTACTAATTTTTCAGGATTCCGCACTTGTTCAGGGGTGAAGTCCCAAAACACTGGAGGTGCCCACCGTCTCAGGCATTTGCCCATACTATCCCACATACCCTGCCACCCATAATTATCGAGCCTTGGAGCAGATCTCTGGATGATATTCTTGAATTGCTTATTAACCTTAGACAAAACTGAAACAATCTGCCATAGGAATATCAACAGATGTATCTTAACTACCCAAGGATGTTCAAGATACTGAAAAGTTGTTGTAATGAAGGAGGAGACATTACAGAAGACGGTAGCTAAGGTGCCATTCTGTATTTCCTCCATAAAGAACCTCTCAGAAGAGGAGGTATAATTGCTAATTGTCTCCATGAGGTGGTACCTGAAGTACAGTAATGGCTTCCATGCAAGACCCAAATAACCGATAAAACTCAAGGCCAGTGTTCTAGTAACAAATCTCCTTGGCAAAACATCTCTAACCACTGCAGAGCACAGCAAACTACAAAACCCAATGCCAATCTTTAACATGTACTTCAAAATCAGCATGGTGTAGGCCTGACTAACTAATATTGAGAACAGATGAGTCAATGCTGTGACCAGCAATTGTTATTATCTCAAACCCTTCGTGCCCCACGTTGGGCGCCAAAAAGAACTGTTGTGGTTTAGCCCTGGTCAGCAACTAAGCACCACACAGCCGCTCGCTCACTCCCCACCCTTGTGGGATGGGGGAGAGAATCGGAAGGGCCAAAGTAAGAAAACTCGTGGGTTGAGATAAGAACAGTTTAATAATTAGAATAAAACAGCAATAATACTAATATAATGAAAAGGAAAATAATGAGCGAGAGAGAGATGAAACACTGGAAGAAGAGGGGAAAAAAACCAAAAAAAAAACCAAAACTAAACAACAAGTGCTGCAACCGCTCACCACCCGCCAACCGACACTGCCAGTCCCCGAGCCGCGATCGCTGCCTCCCCCAGCCAATTTCCCCCAGTTAATATACTGGGCATGACGTCACATGATATGGAATACCCTCTGGCCAATTTGAATCAGCTCTCCTGGTTGTATCCCCTCCCCTCCCAGCTTCTTGTGCACCTGGCAGAGCATGGGAAGCTAGAAAGTCCTTGACTAGTGTAAACACTACCCAGCAACAACTAAAACACCAGGGTGTTATCAACATTATTTACATACCAAGTTTAAAACACAGCACTATGCTAGCTACAGTGAAGAAAATCAACTACCCCAGCTAAAACCATGACACATGGTTTAACCAAAACGAGGTGTAAAATTTCTTAGTAAATTATAAACGAATTTGTCAGATTTTATTTTTGTCACTACTCCCAAATAAAATGCTTTTTAAAGTTTTTTTTCTAGAAACTTACTAGGTGAGATGTCTGAAATTAGTCATCTTAATCCTACCTCTCATAGATGGCATGGCCACTGGGATAATACATCAAATACTCAAAGAAGATCTGTATTCTAAAGCTGTTCAATGACATATGATCAGCCAAATCAGATCACAGTCTTGCAGTTTAGGTGAAAAAGAGATCCTTACATTATGTCAGAGAGATAGAAAAAAATGTGTGGTTTAAACAAGTTAACTACTTCTTTCTTCAGAATGGACAGAATCTGTAAGTTTACAAGGGTTGCAGGAAGCGATCTGGCAGCTGTTGAGTGTGAGTGTTCTTGGATTCAAAAGCTTATTTTGAAGTGATCCAGTGAGAGCTATGTGGAGAAAGACCGTGGGTCAATCTTACCTGAACAGCACAGGTCAGACATTACTTTTTAACACAGTTCAAAACAGAGAAAACTCTAGTCTTGCAAATATGGGTATTTTCTGTAATAGTTGTTCTGGTCTACAAAGGAGTCTACATTTTGGTTGCTCAGAAATTAGTTTAGCAAATATTTAAACAAGAAGTACACTACCAGCTTTTTATAAACTGTATAAATCTACTAGCCTTACTCTCTTTTTCCACTAAGGAAAGAAGAGCTATTTCCTGTTTTGTGATAGGTAACCAGACCTTTTGCCCCCTCCAAAAACTCTGACCAATTCCTTACACCTGTCTCTTTAGCCTTATTCAACTATCTTTAACAATATATTACTCTCCTTCCTTGATTTTCTCCTAGAACTCAGTCAGTAAAAATCATAAGAAATAAAAACCTGTCTTGTTCAGAAGGTGGCCTCTCTACCACTGAGCAGAGCCTGATTGTCAGACTGCTACCTGATTCTACCTGACTCTTTTTAGAGTTCAGTTTCTCCTCTGAAAGAAAGCTGTTTCTATTTCTACAAATCATACACTATTATTGAGGTCAAGAGAAAGAAAAAACATGAAAAAATACCTGTAACTAGAGCATTTATATGGAAAGGTTGGAATTCAGACTGCCCAAACCAATCAGGAAGAGGAAGATGCTCCCCTGTTCCAGCTGAAAACCCCATTCATGGAGATCACCCCTTGCTCACAGTTTTGTAAACAGCACTCCCCTTCATTGAAACACAGTACAATTAATTACAGCAATGCTTAGTATAATCAATGCTCTCTGCCTGTGAACTTATGTATTTTCAGAGCCACACTGACTCTTTGATCTCCATAAATTCCTTTCCAAATACTTTGCAATTTTGTATGAATAATTTCTCAACTTACGCTAGCTCTTTGTCACTATCTCACATTAATTCTGCAATATCTCCACTCCACAGCCAACATCAGCATTAGTTTATTTGCAGATTTTGCAGCCATTCATACCTAAATTTAGGACCCTGGATTTTGTGGAGTTATTCAGGGGCTGGTTATTTCAAAACCCCTTCTGTCAGAAAAGAAGATTGTGGTTGAATGAGCAAGGTTGCCAAGCTTCTGTTACATCTTGTGAGGGTAACACACTTGGAATAATTTGCTACCAATTTTCTTGTGCACCAGATAAACTACATTACAAAATGGTTAGCAGCTTCTATTGAAATCATTCTTAGATTTATTTTTCCAGAACAACCAACTTTGTAGAGGCTGGGGAGTAGACTTTAGGTGAGAACTATACTTTTTTCACACTTGTGCATATATTTTCTGAATATTTTCCAAATTAAAATTAAATATACTCTTTCTTTCATGTGTTCTTGAAAAAAATCCTTTTATGTCAAATTCTATCTCTATCTTTTTTTCCTTTTAAGAAGAGAGAAGAGGAAAGGGAATATCCACCGTTAAAACACCTTGAAAATTGTAAATTAAGAAAAATGCGTTTTGTTTTGTTTTCAGCTATACATTTATTTGTATGCATTTTGTTGAAAAATTCTAAGTGAAGTTGGAGAGAAAACTGTTGAATATGAAAATTTGCTAAAAAGATATTAAATTTATACTCTGCATATAAAAATATATAGTTATATAGCCAAGAAATTTCTAAGTGCCATGGTGGATGGTAGATCGGAGGACGATTAGAATGTGCATTTCCTGTCTAACACTCACATTAGACACAAAAAAATTAAAATATTCCAGTGGTCTTCTGAAAGGCTAAGCAAACAGAGGCCTGCATGCCTTGTGATCATTAAAAATCCATTGGCATTCCTTACAATACTAAGCAAGGTTGGATCTGGAAAAAATCCAATTCAGTTAATTGCATTCTACTCTCATAAGTTACTCCTTCATTCTCATGCTTTGTATTTTTTTGTTAATTTGTGGGTTGATTTTTTAAAGTTTTTTTCTTTTTAAAGACTGGCTCATGTGCGAAGTGTATTTAAATAGTCACCATTCCATTATCCATAGAAAGGACCTCACGGATTAATACTTTCTGGAAATCTTTCCAACTAAACATATTGTAGAAATGTAATATATTTCTCTTTAAGTGAGAAATGAATCAGGTATCTCAGCCAAGCAGAAAGACAGACAATGAGTGAGGTCATTCAATTAGACTGTAATTTTATTAACTCATCTGGGAATTTCACATAAATAAATCATACATCCCAGAGAGTTATTTCTCTCCTAATAATTTCACCTGGTGAGAGCTTCTACCAGCCTTTGTCAAGACCCCAGTGCCATTCTACTCTTACAAAGGTTAAAGACGCAGAGACAGATTTACTCCTTCCTCTACTGTGTCTTGTTTTGATTTCTGCTCATTGGCTTTCATTCTCTCTTTTCATTAAGGATTTGTTTTCCTCCAAGTCTATTATGAAGGTAAATCCATCAGGGAAATGGAGAAATTCTGTCCACATTTCAGTGTCAGCAGTGAATACCTATCACTGGCTAATAACTGAACCCCACCAAGCCCTTGCAGACTATCTGAGAGGAAAGATTCCCTCCTAGCCTCCAGAAAGTCTGCTGGCAAAGCTGGGTCCTTCTCTGATGCCAGTAATCAATCAACAATGCTGAATCTCCTGGCTAGGAGTTTGTCTTTCCTCCTCCAAGGGCTTCAAAGATGGATAATGGACTTGAACCCTGGCAGTTAACCTCTTTATCTGTTGTCCTGTCTGTCTCATCTCTCACTCTTGCTAATATGAAGAGATTCAGAAAGGAGCTTCAAAGGCCAGCGTTTTTAACTTTTCTTATCAGAGGAGGTTTCGTAAATATGCTACTTTGAATATCATTGTTCTCCATGGAATTATAATGGATTTGCAGCTAAAAGTGTAAGTTCATCTTCCTGGAATCACAAATACTTATATATTTCATAGCATGATCCATCCCAATAAGAATACAAATATGAGCTGTGATTCTTAGCTTTCTTTTGTGTTCGCTTTTAATTCATAATTGTGTATCTATATGGATTTCACAGCAGCCTGCCTATAAAGCCTAGGGAAATCTCCTACACTCACCAAGGGGAAAGGGCTGCTTTAAATTTCTTTCTTGCCAGTAAACCACTAGTAATGTGATGTCCTTTTACATCTATATTTTGAAAAGAAGGCAAAGAGGTTATTTTCTATATGGGCAAATTAATTAATCAATGCTTTCAGGCAAAAGAAAAAATTCTAACTACTGTTGGAGTTCAGATGTAAGGTACACATATAGGAGATCAGCAGATACAAGAGTGAATGGATGGAGACAGAGTCAGGAACGCTTCTAGGTTTAACCAGCAGCTATGAGGAGCTTTTCTATATCATCGTTCAAAAATCCTTTCTGTCTGAACCAGAGAGATCTGTTTTCATACTTTACACCCCCACTAAAATACTGGTAGCCTCTGCATATTCTGTGAGAGCAGAGAAGAGACCAACTAGTAGGTATTCAGACCCAAGCCCATGATGATGTAAGATCATTCAGGCATAGGTTCAGACTGGATTAGAGCACCTGCTGCCAGAGGTCCCCAAAACAATATCCATCATATTTCTATAAGTATCTATATAAAAAACAGTGATGCAATGATAGGAGAGCTGCTTACTAAGACAATATGTTCAAATACCCAGGCTGCTGGCACTATTCCTTTGAGTGCACATTTTGTATTACATAATATGCCCAGTTTCCCAAGGAAATGAGATATGTGTATTCATAGCATTTGCCTGTCTGTCTGTTTACCCATGTCTTATAACAGCTTTCTAATGTGTTAATTTCACTCATATATGATGAAGGGATGCAAAGTTTAAAAATGTCTGGTTCCTACATGCTTCACAAAAAGTCAGGTACAGGAGTCTGACCCTATTAGCATCTCCCTGGAGGAAAAGGCTGAAGTATGAGTTTAGTCTTTATTAAACATAAAAAAAATCCATGAAGCAACTCATGACAGTTGCTCATGAGACTATTTGATAGCAAATAAGAATAACAAAATTGATTCTGCTCCTCCCACTACTAATATTTTTTAAGATAATTACTCCATTGTGTGTTTCTCAATCTCCAATTTGTAGAACTGACTAGGTAAGAGTCTTCTATCAGGTATAAACATTGTGTATTAGTATTTCTCGTACAAGCCTGTAGTTTCTATTGCTTATTGTTTATATTAGACATTAATATATGTGTATATTAGTATAATACATATATGTGTATATTAGAATAATGACACTATTGCTTATTGTTTATATTAGAATACAGATTCCTTGCAAATATGCAAAGTTGTTTAACAGATCTCTTTTTGCCATTTACACATATATGACCATCTATGCAAATCCATACTGGTCATTCAATTATTTTTTCCAAAAGAGATACCCTTATGTTGTGCATTATTTTAGGACTCCCAAATGTTTCAGCAAAGATAGCAATGGGTACTTGCCATATCAGAAAGAATATAATAAATACTCATTCTTGACATTTTCATGCTTTCACTTTTCTTATATCTTAAAGGACAGGTCCATCATAAAACATCTGAGGATTGTAGTATAAAATATCTTAATGATGCTGTAAATCTTAGCCATATTAACAAACACTGCTCTTGTTATAGGCAGCTGAATAGCGCCAAGATAAAAGGAGAACAGAATAAGGGTCCTAATAGCCTAATTAACCAAAACCATGGAAAATCAAAGGAGATCACTCATAGCACAGTCACTTTGTGCCTGATCCCCTGTTTGCACATTAACATTGTAAGTGAAAGTCAGTTATGGAAGTACTTAGGTTCGTTGTAATCATCCATACTCAAAGAATTCAAGACCAAGACAATAATAGTAGACTTTTACCTTCTAAATTAATGGTATTTAAACATCTTAATTTTTACAGTATGTTTGTACTGGTAGCCTTTGATTTATTCTCCATGAAGATCTATAAAGGAGATTTTAAAAGATCCCTTAGAAGGAGCTTGATGTCCTTACCTTCCTCCAAAACCAGTGGGTACTGAATGCCACCAGATTTAATGGCAGTTTACAGGACTGGGAAGCTGATCTCTCTTTCAGAACATTTCTGGACCAAGAATTTATAGATTAAGGTAATATGACAGAGAACAGTTCTTTCACATGATTTCACACTGAGCCAGTTTGTGTAATTTCATGAAAGGAAGTTATGTCTGAGTTAGAAAAAAATATATCACTCAGAATTCTTATATCAATTGCACTTCATTGTAAACGTATCACTCAGATTTCTCATATCAATTGCACTTTATTTCACATTTTGCGTTAGAAATCTTTTCTAATAAACTCAGGAAGTGAAATATTTCCACTAAGTTCTTTGTAACATTTAAGAGAAAATCTTCCAAATTACATAATTTTAAATGAAACACATTAAACAGTAGAAAAAAAATGCAGGTTTTTAGGATGAAAATGTTGTCCTTATAAAAAGTCCTCCACTTTTTACTTTTCATAAACCTGTTTCTGGAGCCAAGCTAATTATTTTCAGCATCTCTGGAATTCTCCTTTTGTCCCGTCATATGAAAAATAGAGATATGGAGGAGTTAAAATGGAGAAGTGTTCATCAGCTTTACATCATCCATACTATCTACTTTAACTATTTTAAAGCACAGCTATTTGCTTTTATTTCTCTCTAGATCATGTTCTGATCTCAGTTAAGACTATTTCAAAGAAAACAGAACTAGACTCCTTCTATTTTTTTTCAAGCAACAACAACAAAAAAACCCTACCCAAGTAGGGGCTAAATTTTAAAAAGACGTTTGTTTTTTATAGTCATTTAATTATGTATCTTTTTTATTTTTGGTATTTCAGTAAGAGTTCATTATCTGTGAGTAAGCTGCCCATGTATAAGTTAATCATAATTATAGCTGTGCTATTTTCAAGGCATACTTTATATCTCTTAGTGAAGTGTTATAGGGATTAAGTCTCAAGACCAGAATACACTTGGGATTCTGTCATACAGAAGGGAAAAGGAATTCTAATGGTTTTCTGAATCTCAGCAAATATTTAATATTTTTCTGATAGTGTAATTTATGCAAAATTTCCTTTGCTGGAAACAAGGAAATGAACAAAACATGAAGATCAGAGTTCTGTTAATTGTTTATGATTCATTTAACATGTGTGGCTGCACCGTATGTGAGCCAATTTTTTCTCTCATTTAAGCCATTATTATCTTAATGAATCCCATTGATTTGAACAGAATTATTATAGAATTATAGTTATGTAACAGTACATGACTTGCCCCAGTCTTATCAATGACATTACAATAACCACTTAAAATATCATTTTTACTTGTCGTGGCTGGGGCAAAAAAAAACACTGTTGAAGCCAAATCTTACTAAATCCATTCACACCTGTTAAGAATCTTACCTTCTTATGGTCTGTCTAACCATATGACTTCAAATTTTTGAAAATATAGCTTAGGCAAAGGCTGGTTTCAACTCAGCTGGACATCTGCATGATACTTTCTCAAGGTTACCATTTTTCCATTTTGTGGTAAAACCTTCTCTTCTTTTCTAAAAATACTCAAGTACCAGGAAATGGCAAAGCACACCTTAAAAGCCTTAGTGCAGAAGTTCCTCATTTCATATCAGATCTCACATCCTTTCCTGTGAAATTATTTTCTTGACCTCTATGATTTTGTCTTATGTTAGTCAGCAGTGCATATTTTTGTGCTCCATAAATGAATTCAGCCAATGCATTTTTATGCTTGCAAAATCTGTCCTGAAACAGACAAACCTTTTTTTTTTCTTTTCAGAACGAACAAGGATCAAAAGTCTAACCTCAGTATAACTTATGACAGCAAATGTATTTAGTTCTGTTCAACAGCCAAAGGTATGAAATAAATGTACTAAAAGGACAGCAAAGAGTAAGTCTTTTTATGAACATATATTCTGTGCACATTGTATGTTTTTTTTTTCATTTAACATTCCACTGACATTTTTATAGCTGTAGTGTTTTGAACCATTTACCCTCTCCAGTTGTTCTAATTATATCCATCAAATGTGATGCATGTTTAATTGGATTTTAATAGGATGGTAACTCCTTATTTAGCAGTAAGTTTAACAGGAATGTAATTTATTGTTGATAAAGTATGAGGCACCACATCCAGCTACTAAATGGGTGCTAGAACTGCATTTAAAATCTATGTCCTGAATGACATTTGTGTTCAGAAGGTAGATACATCTAAATCAAAGTAGAGGATAGCTTTGTACACGTATAGGAAAAGCAAGAAGCTGATATTTGAGTGTTCAATAGGTCCTATTGACAATGTTTTGTGTAATTTTCACATGAATTATGGATTGGACACTGAATTTCAAAATACCTTAATGCCAGACGTTCTGAAAAAGAGTGTCAGCCATTAAGAAACATATCTTGTGAAATGTGTTTGAACTCAGTTGACCAAAGAAAAAACATTTGCTAAAAGAGCCATTGTAAATATAAATGATTGATGGACAGAACTTTTAAATGGTAGCAAAGAGGTAATCAGCTATGCAGTCATTACTATGTATAACATAATTATGCCTAATATTTCTGAGATGTCAGTTGGCATGAGGATGCACCTTTACCAAGATATCAAGAGGGTTGAAAAAATGCAAGCAGAACGTGCAGCCAAAAGCCACACCACACAGACACAGACACACACACACAAAACTCCAAAACCATGAAGAGAATTAAAAAAGAGGAAATTAGAGAGAAAGATGACTACAAAACTGAAGTTATAGGCCAGACTTACACAACAAATCAGGACAGATCTAAGCATGTATTGGAAATGTCCTAAATTTCAGACCAAACCATACACATCTTGATTTGCATTCAAGAGAGCACCACTCCAAGTGCATTTGAAATCCTCTGATTGATGAAGCTGTTAAAACGACAATGTAAGCAACCAGGGTTCTCTTCAGCACTTAATGGGAAAATGTAAGAAATATATTCAAATGAATCTGAACTGAATTAATATTTTTTTCTTTTTACACTCAAGTAAGTTAGAAATAAAAATAATAATAAAAAAAGAGTTCTATTTTTACAGGAAGAAAAAATTAACATGGCTTGGAATTGAGTGATTGATGTTGGGCATTTATAGGAATAGCAAAGCAAATGAAATTCTCTTTGTGTCCAAACATTCAGTGGTGAAGTTCATTCACTTTCAGCATAAGAGATTGATATTCAATACCTTTATCTCACTTTGGAGAATGACCCAGTCATCAAAATACAATATTTTCTGGAATATCCAAAGTGCCTTCTTTTTTTCTGTTTACACTGGGACAAGGAAGAATACCTAGCTGCTTCACCTGTAGTGTAGCCTTACTGCAGAGCTAACTGTGCTAATCAGCATGGTGATTCTTCCAGTATAATAAGAGGAACTGGTCCAAAAAGAAAACGTTGAGTCACTTTATAGTCCCCTACAGTGTAATGACCATGTCATTTGGCAATTTCTGATTCATAAATTATTTTCCTAACACATTTCTGTCTGGGTTCTGATCCTAACTCTCTTGGTGGAGACAAGCCAATAGATAAAAGGTTTGTAGAAATGTTTCCATACTTTTAAAATCTGAAAATAACTAACAAATTCAGAGGTGACAGCACATTTGTACTGAGTGATACAAATAAAAAGAATGACAATTTTCTCAGAAAATTCTCAAAATAAGGATTGTATTTTGCTTCTAAAATACCTTCATTTTAGAATTTCCTAGGAAAATCAACACCTTGATTACTTTGACTTTGAATTGGACCAAAATCTAATATCAGAAGAACAGAACTGTCAGTGAGCCAGGTAAAAAATAGGTCTCCAGCAATTATGAATGAGATTCTTTGTACCAGACATATTTGGCTGCAATTTCCAAAAGTACTCAATGGCACTGGAGAACTGATTTCTGCAAGCAACTTGAACATGTTATTTTAATATTTTGGAGGAAAAAAATATATTCTTTATAGCTTCAGGAATACAAGAAAACACAGAGTTGGTAAAATCTTCGCCATCAGTAAATCATGCCAAGACTGTGTTTTGGTGAAATAAATAAAAGATAAGCAAAGCCTGTCAATCCTACTTCAGTCATGCTTTTGCTTATGTTAGCATTTCTATTAGCATTGAAAACGCAGGTTTTCACATCTACATTTATAGGACTTCCATCATATCTTTTGGAAAATACTTCTGCATTATTATAAGCATTAATATTATCAAATTCACATTTTTCTGTTAAGAATAGTAGTATGAAATACCAGCAAACCTTGGCTATTAGCTGTTGGTTGAATTTAAAATGGTTTTCAATTGTGATTTCATATAAGATTAAAACCACCCTTTCATTCTTGTGATTACTTTTCACTAGCTTATTTCACTAGCCTAACGGTTAAAGTAGGAGATTTTTTTCAGTGTAGATCACTAGCTTACAGTTCAACTTGTGCTTTAATATTACACTGAACTGCTGTCTTGAAGAAATACCTTGCATTCATGGAAACTGTTCTTGGCAACTTTCTGCTCCTGACATCTTTTAAAACACTTAGAGTGAAATGCACATTCTCTGGCTCTTTTCCTCTGGCAAGTTTAGTTTGTTCCTCTCAAATAAGATCTCTATAGTGTTTTCAGTGTAAATTATCAGCATTTATGAAGCTGAAACTGCTTCACTGTTTCTCTGTATTTGAAAGCAAATGTCTTAGGTATCCATCCCTTAATAACAGGAGGATCTAGAAATCACTGTCAGAGATTGCAGAATAGTCTTTGATTCCTCTTACAAGTCTTTTTGATAAAAATTTGAGATTAAAATTATATGCTAGCCAGCTCTTAAAATGTGCTCCTTCATTTCTAAGACCACAATTGCATAGACACCTCAACTATTGCATCAAAATTAGTAATACTACTACATTTAAAAACATGCTAAATACGAATTAAAGCCAAAAATAAGGACATAGTCTCAGACAGTGACTGCATGCTATTAGCAACATCAGAAATATAGATGAACTTTTCTGAAAGACAGTGGGAACAAAACCCACGATTTACAGCACATTTTTTTTTTCAGCAACATGCTCAATTAATTTCTGGAGAGACAGAAAGTTGTCTTCTTTCCACTGACTGTGTTGGCTGAAATTCATTTCATCGGCACAAAGCTGACATTGCTAGTCATTACATGGATCAAGAGAATACAACTTGGCAACAGCAAAATTCTCTCTTCAGTCTCCACGTGCTGCTTAGATTAAAGGCTGTAGCCTTCAGTGCCATCTGGAAAGGATGTCAGGGCTATATTCCCTGTTCTCAAACTGCATATTAAATCACAAATATAGATCCTAGTCCTGACCTTTTGTAAGTGAGCTCAGCTGTATATACTTCAGACATCAAGGCCAAATCACTCTATTCCTAACCTCAGGTTGTGCAATAAAGTCCTCTTTTTCAGAGCAGATGAGGGCCAACATTTACTCACCCTGAACGGATCAACCTCCTAATGTCCTGACAACTGCCACCACAATATCATTGCTTTCCATTGTTTTCTTAACTCTGCAGAGTTTGGAAGTTTGCATAAAATGAATAACACTATTACAAACCAAAAATACACCAAGTAATAACTATGGTGTTTTTTTAGCTTTGAGGCTAGCTGAAAATTGAATATGTAATTGTAGGAATCAGAACTAGAGAGAATTTCTCCAATTTTCTAAGTTAATTCCACAAAGTAAATATGTTACATGTTAAAAAACAACCTTCTTTCTTCTTCTCCCTTATCTCTTCCTCTCAGGTTCTTCAGTTTTCAAAAGGAACAAACTTATCTTTCCTCTCTCAAACCTAGCAGACATATTTGCACTCTGAAGATATAGATAGGTATACAGGTATACAGGTATATAGGTACATACATAGGTAGGCATATAGGTAGGTAGGTAGGTCAGTAGGTAGGCAGGTAGATAGGTAGATAGATAGATAGATAGATAGATGGATGATGGGTGAAATGAAGTATTTTATATGTCTCACATGTATGAAACGTCAATCAATCTATCTACTTACCTAGGTATTGGTAAAGTATTTGCACACACATACTATTTCTTAAATTGTTTTAGGGATTAAGTGGGAAATTAAAATAGCATATTCAAGCAGTGTTTTTATACAAGAAAATGCAATTTAGAAAGACTATTTCAAATAAAAGTTCTAGGCTTAAACATATTATCACCTTCATAAAGACTTACAAAGAAGTTTGTCTCAAATGATTTAATAGGCTGTATTTTTCAAGACAGTTTTTCAGAGACAACTAAATGCAAAAATAGTGCAACAAAAAAATTAATGATACCCTACCCCAACTCCCCCCCA